>VXBW01004281.1:1218227-1271990 GCA_013400375.1 Thinocorus orbignyianus
AAAAAAAAAAGGGAAGAAAATTACTTTCATAATGCTTCCAAGGATTTCTTAATCTAGTTATCTCAGTACTGTCTGCTGCCTAATTTTATTAAAGAATAGGGAAAATGTCATGAAAAGTGATGTTTTATTTTGGAAAATGGTACTCAAAACTGGTAAAAGATGATGCAAATGATCCAAATGTTGTAAGATTCATTATAGTACAAGTCTCTATTGAAATTCATCTTCCATAATCTGCAGTGAAATAAATGTTAACAAATTCTTCAGGCTTCCTTTATATAACGTCAGAAAACTGTCACTCTTCTATGGACAAACAGCAAGAGTTTCCATGTTTATGCAACTTTTTTATAGTTTAATAAACTTAATTACCTATAAGTATATGCTAAATTTTTACTTGTGGATGCAAGTAAATCTTGAGTTTAATTAAATCATAACCAAACCATAAGAACAGTACTAAACCACAATAACAGAAGTATAAATTTCCCAAATCTAGAGAAAACTGCAGTTGGATTAGAGCTGCTCCTGGTGCCCGTACGTACTTTTCCTCAATTTTTGCCTGTATTTCTATCTCTGTGCAGTCTTGTTTCAGGTTCCTCATACTTTCAGTCATTGTAATTAGCATTCATCTGTGTCTCTAATCCATGTTTCAAGCTGCCAGCAATAAGTAGGGACCACACATAGTGGTAAAGAGTTTTTAGGTATTTTCATGAACATTTTTGTGTCTCTTGTGGAATGAGATACCTGCAAACCCTGTCTCTGCATGGACAGAGATGCATGGACAGAGATGGGTCAATTTTCTTCATTTATAAGGCTGAAATGAGACAGGGGTAAAGTCTTAGCATTTCACTTTCTGACTGTTTACCTTTTTCATGTTTTGGCTTTCCCTAACTTAGAAGTACAGAGGATCAGAGATTGTTCCTTGTAACCCCTTTGAACCCGTGCACACCTGCTTGATGCACAGAAGAAAAAGTGTTTATTCATTTGAAATAAGTCAAGGGAACAATTGAGCAGCACTGTCTGGATCTGGCCAAGAAGCAATTGCTTTATTGCTGCAGCATGTGTTGGATCTTTATTTTCTAAACATCCTGCTGGGAGACGTGCAATAAAACCTTTTTTGCAATCGTTTCTCTCTCCATGGCGCTAAGGGTTCCCTGTTCCATCCTGCTCCAAATAACACATGTGAACGCCTTTCCTTTTGTTTTTAAGTTAGGACAGCTCTGCAGGGCACATATTAACACACATTAATGAGTGGATTATGGGCTTGTCAGAGCTTCCGGTGATGAATTTAGAGCCCATTAAAGACTAGGCATTGATTGCACTGGAGACTGTAGCTCTCTGTTTAATCCCTAGCAGGTGGGCACTGGTGCAAGCTTCACCATCTTGCATCAGCAGTGAACCTCGAACCTGACCTCTCCAGAGGGAGAAGGGTAATTCATTTGCCGTGTTTACTTTATCTTCAGCTTCTTTTTAGAGGGAGGCTCCTAACTGTGCTGAATTGTTCTAAGTGAGGAGTGGCAGATGTGCAATGTGGCTCACGTTCTTGAAGGATTTCATAGCAGTTGCTGTATGCTTGACCTTCAGACAGTTTAAAGTCAAGTCCCCATGGCTAAGAAATGAGTGTATATTATGAGCTCTGTTAAATTAACTGTAGCTTTCTTGGTGGACTTTCACTCCCAGGGCATACATTAAAATTACACTCCTGCACTATTACTTTAATTTCTGTTAGGCAAAAGAATTGTTTAGTTACCACAATGCTTTTACAAAATAATACCTAATGAAAAACGGTGAAAGCAGACTAAATCAGGACAAGTTCTAAATAAAGATAATTTTTTTTTTTTTAAAGGTTATGCAAACACAACATAGTTTCTTTGAATCATAATGTAGGCCATGGTCTCCCTTGGATATCATGCTAGTAATTGAACTTTAAAAAAAACCAACCAGTGACCAAACAAACAAAAAGTCTCCCAAAGCAAAAGAGAGGAAGAAACACCTGTTTACTGAAGAAACAAACATACTGCCTGCAGATTGCTGAGGCTTAAGAGTGCAACCCAACCTCTCATTTCTTACCACACACATTTCCTATTCACTATCAGCCTCTGGAATATATTTTTGCTTGACTTTTGTAAGGATAGCTCCTCATTTGGCCCAGGCAGCTGAAATGAAGTATGGGAAGGGAATGGTACATCACTCTCTAGATAATAAGGAGGATATGCTTAGTATGCCCCAGTTCATAGATTTTTTACAACCTTGAATGAGGAATGATTGCTTTATTGTTATCTGGCTTAATTCATACCTAATTCAACTGGATTAAAGGAACATGTGGCTAGAAGAATTTTCTCAAAAGAGCCAAAATAGATAATACAGTTACAAAAAGACAAAGGTGAAAATGATAGTGAGAAAAGGTATGTTCACATTACTTTAATCTTATAGCAAATTCAAATCATAATGGTTTTCTGTCTTTCTCTTTCCCTTATCAAGTTGATTTGCTTTCCTTTCATGACTAGGTGGTTGCCAATGTTTCATTCCTTATACATACCATATGCCTCACCCTACAACTTTTGGAGATAACTTCTTCACTGAAAGGACTTCATCAGAGTTCACCTCTTCTTGCAGAACATTAGTTTTCACAGACTCTTTTGAAGTCTTCTAGGAGGTCCAGAAAGATTTATCCTTTCTTCTGTAAGAGCTTTCAATTATCTCATTAACCATGAGAAAGACTTACCATGTTTCTTAATTTAAAAAACCCCTAAAATTAAAAAATCATTGCTTTACTTCCTTGGAGTTGACAGCCTGTTTTTTGTTATATTGAGTACTTTTGTACTTGACTGCTTTATCAATACCTTTGTGATCTAGCAAGGGATAAAACTGCTTTTTCTTTTCTCTTTGCTTCTTTGGAGATTTGTTGTCATATTTTTACATGGAATGTACCTCTGTGTACCTTAACATAGTCGATATAAAACCCTGAATAAAATATATGTATGTAGCCCATTAACTGGTTCTTGATGGAGGTGGCAATTCACTCTCCCTCTTGTCATACTGTCAGTTGTACAACTATTAGTTGGGGTTTGTATAGGCTGTTTTTTTAATAAAAAAGTTGAACCAAGCAAAACTGTAAAGATGTGAGAAGTAAGGACCTGTTTATTTGCTTTGATGTAAGTATGGGAACTGTGACAAGGAGGCATATTGAAAAATTGAAACATCATCCCAATATACAGGTTTTCCTACCCTTTTTTTCTTCTCCAAACTTTAATCAAAACAGCTAGTTGTTTTGACGCATGCTTTTCTCTTTTCTGTAATCCTCTCATCCTCATTTGTTCTTTTTTTGCCTCTATGTTTTCTTCACTGAGATTGTAACTTGATTGAGATTCACTTCTGCAAATGGGGACTGAAACTGAATGTTGGAATAATATATTCAAGCATCCAACAGATTAATATCATAGAATCATAGAATGGTTAGAGTTGGAAGGGACCTTAAAGATCATCAAGTTCCAACCCCCCTGCCACGGGCAGGGACACCTCCCACTACAGCAGGTTGCTCAAAGCCCCATCCAACCTGGCCTTAAACACTTCCAGGGATGGGGCATCAACAACTTCCCTGGGCAACCTGTTCCAGTGCCTCACCACCCTCACAGTAAAGAACTTCTTCCTAATATCTAGTCTAAATCTCCCCTCTTCCAATTTAAAACCATTACCCCTCGTCCTGTCACTAGACTTCCTGACAAAGAGTCCCTCCCCAGCTCTCCTGTAGCTCCCTTCAGATACTGGAAGGCTGCTATCAGGTCTCCCTGGAGCCTTCTCTTCTATCATGCAGGATTTGCAGCTGATGCTGGGGAAATCAGGTTTAGGATGAACTGTCTTGGCTCCTGTTTAAACTGGGAAGAACTAAACTTGTCCAGCTACTTTGATAGGACTCTTCATGCCATCAGTGCAGTATATTTACTGTATTTGTTTCCCGTGTAAGGATGTGTACTGAGAGCACCAGAAAACCCCTGTCCACCAGTTATTGATTTCCAGATACTTCATTTGTTTTATCTTACTCATTCTTCCAGTGTTCCTCTGCTTCTCAACATCTGGTCTGTTTGATTGTTGACTTCAAAGGTGTTTTATCAGGCCTGAACTAAAACTTAATCAGAGTTTATCTAAACAATGACCTGGAAGCTGTAAGGTAGAGGAGGAATAACTTTGCCTTCTTTCCCATTTCCCTTCCTTCCCCTGGCACTGACCTTGCTGACTTCATCACTTGCAATTTCATAAGATCACTTCACTCTCATTTTGTACGTTCAGAGGTATAAGGTATTTTTTGCCTCTCCTGAGCACTACTCTGCTGGTAGATTGTCTCATTCTTAACACCTGTCCAAATTTATTAGACTATATAAAAGATTCCTCAGTTTGGAGACATTCAAAATGTGAAATTCTAGTTCAGTTGATTAGGTGTGAGATACATGTCACAGTGGACTACCTATGCAAGGTGACTGTCAACCACTGCACCTGCAGGATGCATTATTTTCTTTGGGTAGAGGTACACAGTGTCAAGAGATTGAGCTCTGCTGCTCCACCTCGTGGGAGGAACTAAGCACACCATGATGCACTTTTCAGACAGGTGCAACATCTCTGTTGCTTGTTGTAACCCTTCCATACAAAGGGATAAAATTTTCGTCTGCTGCGAAGGCAAAGATTCAAAAAATGAGAAATAAGTAACACAAATACAGCAATTTTCCCTGAAGAGGAGTTTTCATTTACATACAAGTTTTCCATAAGTCCACTTTCACATTCCTAAAGAAATTAAATTCCAGAGATTGTTGTAGTTCTCAGATGTAGGAACAAAACCAGACCAATCAACTCTACTAACCCCGAGCCAATGTGTAGTAGCTGAGAGTTGCTCTCTTATAGCTCTCTTAATATTCAGACTCTCTGACCTTACATAATCCTACTTACTAAATCCTCATCCAGTCCTTTGGAATCTATTAAAACTGCATTTACTTAAAGCAATTACAGCCAAGTGATTTACATGTCATCAGTGGAGGCAATGGACTACCTTTGTTACATTGTTTCCTTCCCATTTATTTCTAAATCTTTTTGACCCTTTGACCATGGAACAGATATCCGGTCCTTCTGTTCCTTAGGCTGTGAGGGTTTCTGTGGTTGACTGTTAATGACAGATCAACAAACACTCTTTTGTGATGATTTTATCAATGAAAATGTCAGTAAAATTCTTTTTTCAGCAAGGTTGGTCAGCACAGTCCATCAATGACTATTTTTCCTTTGAAGAGTCCAACCAAACAGGAATATCTCTGTAGGTCACAGTTTCCTTATAATTCTGTTGGCTAGCAAGTGTGATATAACAAAATTGTCAGTTTACATAAATTCAAAAGGAATTCATAGCACAACATAAACAAAACAGTTAAAAATAGTAAAAAAAAAACAAAAATTATCCTTACTGTTCTAAGAAAAGCATAGTTTTTACACACACAAACACACACATATTTTCTTTTTGACAAAATTATGCTTCCTCTGTTCCTTTTTATTGTACTATTTACATCTTCATAAAGATATACCTATTAATTTCTTCAGTTAATGATAATTTTAAAGGAAAATTGTGCAAAATCTTGAAGGTTGTCTTCAATGTGATCTGATGAAACCATGGAGGATTAAGAGAAAATTTAGCCTGCTTTTTATATTCACCAATCATTCGGAAGGCAGTCCTGATTCCAGCAAATATAGTATGTAAGCAACTCTTTTCCCTTGAGGACTGGTAGCGTAGGGCCCTCCAAATGTATTATTGAGAGGGGAAATCAGCTGAACAGCCTCTATTACCTTAGTCTGGGAGGAATTCCATGAAAGTCAAACATGAATATTTTACTGGGGAGGGGAAAGACAGTTTGATTTGCCATCATTTATTTATCAGTTAAATTTCCAAAGCTTTTTAAGACACATGTAGACTTTTTGGGTCACACTCTGCCTGCATTACACCAATACGCAGAATAATTGCATTGTTGTTGGTGAAGTCATGACATCTTTACACAGCTACGAATGAAATAAATATGATTATTAACAAGCTTAGGTCTAGATTCCTTCACTTTGCTTACTCACACAAGCTAAAAGGACACCCCCACACGTGTTAGATGTCTTAAGGAAGTTTAATGTTTTGGGTCTGAATGTTCCCCCATATAATCCACAGGGGAATGAAGGCCTCGTATAGTTTATATTTGGTCATAATCTGTAATTATCTCTATCTTGCTTTCCAAGAAAGTGAAAGTAAAGTGTGCTTTCACTAATTAGGTATAACAAGGTTTGACAGTGACTAGGAGTTTTCTTGCAATCCAAAAAGCTGCCAGCAGCTGCCTGACTTCTAGAGGGGCATAAGGTGAAATCCATGATAGCTCAGAGCACAAAGGAAGAAAGATTTGGAATTACTAATTGCAATGCTGTTTGCAGTACAAAAAAAAAAGGTAAAATCTGAACCCAAGACTGAAGAACAGCTGATGAAGAAGAGCCCTAAATCTACCAAAGAGGTACTTTAGATCAGAAAAATAGAAATAGCGCAGTTTCTTGCCTATTTTGCAGTCCTTGATTCAGTAGTGAGTTTATATGGAGGAGGAATTGTCAAATTCTTAGATGTTAGGGAATGATTTATTAGGTGTCCAAAAGCAAACCTGTGAGCCACAAGATATAAAGAAAACAGGCCTCAAATGGTCAGTCCAGATTTCCTGCTAAGGTAAAGACTGTTATATTCATTAGGGAATCTAACAAAGAAAAACATTATAAATATCAAAAACAAGTCTGATCTTAAAGCTGTAATTAGGAGGTTAAGAAATTTCAAGAAGGGTGATTTGTTTAACATTTACATTACCTGCATGACATTGTGTAATCTCAGTGTCACACTCTTGAATGATAACTCTGAAGATCAAACTGACCGCTTTGCCTCATGCTGGCTTTCCCATCCATTGCTAATTACAATGTTTGCCTTTGTGGGACTTTTATGTGCTTGGCATTCAAATGCCTTTTCCACTTGTGTCCTCAGCTGGTGTGATCCTGCTTCAGCAAGAAGCCATGAAGCAGGGCTGTTTTTGTTTCCATGTTTCTCTTACTGTGCTTTCACCTGCCTGCCAGAGGTTGACAGAATTTTGTCAGAAACACCAGAAGAATTCCCACTAGGTCAGTGGACAAACATTCAAGCTCAGTAATATGCTTTACCTACCCCATGGTGTGAGATTATTAGATAATGTCTGCAAAGTGCTCCAAAATACTTGGATGAAAAGCAACAAGAATGTAGAAAACAGTCCCCAAAGTACATCTAGGATTTTAAATATGCGCATGCATAGTTCAGTGAGCATACATTTGAGTGCATGTTTGAGCAGGTACATATATACAGTCCCACATACATTTAGAAACACTGTATTTAGGGATCTGTAGCTGCTGTGTACCAGCAGCACCCAAGGGACTTCCTTATGTCTCTCCAGAACCACAAATGAGACTTGCTTTTCCTGTCAGGATTGTGCTATGCAATTTTCCCAAGAACACCAATCCAGGGTCTTTGCGGGGAAGACAGTGGTCTTCACCACATCACTTTAACTTTCAGTGAAAACTGAAAAAACATAGGTTTTTATAATAAATTTAAATATTCACTGAAGAAAGATGTGGTCACGTCCCTACATTTATATGTTCTCATCTAGAATGCTCCAACAAAAATCCTTCCTTTTAATTTATTTTGTTGTTTTCATGCTATACCTCTCAATTGCCTAACCATGAACTGATTATTTATCTATGTAGTAGATATGTATGTATGTATCCATGAGCTAATGCGGCTGTACACCCACAACCTTCTGAATATATGGTCAGCTATTCTTTCCATTTCATTTTTCTTTTCTTTTTTTTCCCAGTAGACTTAAGTGGTTTGAGATTTCCTGGAGAATTTTCTACGTTTCAGTATCTGTGACCACATTTGGTCTTATCTGTAAGACCTTTGTAGCAGATTGACCTGGTCATTTTCCAAGAATTCAGAGTTTTTTGAAAAACAGGATTTAGGCTTGTTATGTGAGTAGGAGATGGCAGTCTTTTGGCCTAATACTGAAACAAGATCGTCACAGTTTGTTTCACTGCTGAAGAGTTCTCTTAAAGTTTTCTTTGTTATAAACACTATTTGCAATTCATTTGCAGCCAGTAAAGATTGTGGAGCACGTTGTACAGACTTACAACGTTTTTTGTCCTTCCCTCAGAGTCAGTTGTATTCAGTAACAGATGTTGGTATGTTTCTTTTGTATCAGCTTTGGAAAGTACTCTTGTCTCCTTTGGGATGAAAAGGACTTTATAAACGTACGCTTTTTGTTATTTCTTGTTGAGTATCTTTGACAGTTCACTGCTGTTACCCGTGGAACTTTGCCCTGGTAATAAAGCTGCTAATAGTACACTATCAGTCACCCTTAAGTAATACAGTATTTATTGGGATAGTATCAATGTTTATCATTCTTGGTTCAGTGACATACAGCAATTGCGTAGTGTTTCTGAAGAAAAAAAAGAGGTTGTTGGTGAAAAGATGGAGCTGATTCTGCAGAGGGCACAGTACAAACTTTTGTGTTGACATTAGTGGAAATAAAGAATTTTCTACATTTTAGATGTGATACTCATTGGGCTGGAGTTTATGATTTGTTGCATATGCATCATTTACATTCAAACTCTTAAACTTGTGAAAACATGACACCATTACTTCAGTAAACAATGATGGAGTGAGGTGGGAAAAGAAACCATCCGAACATTTATTGCAAATTGCCTGTTAATGTTGAAGTTTGCAGCCCTTAATCCCTAATCTCTGTGCTTTGGTTCTTTGTCAGCCACTTCAAGAGCTGAAGAACAGAGCATCAGCTTCCCCTGGAAACTCTAGTCCTTAATTTTCAGCAACCTATTTTAAAAAAAAATTGTAGTGAAAGTTTTACTCCTTCTTGCACTGGCAGCCCAGAAAGCCAACCATATCCTGGGCTACATCAAGTGTTACCAGCAGGTCATGGGAGGCAACCCTCTCCCTCTATTCTGCGCTCATGAGGCCCCACCTGGAGTACGGCGTCCAGTTCTGGAGTCCTCAACATAGAAAGGACATGGAACTATTGGAATGGTCCAGCGGAGGGCCATGAAGATGATTAGAGGTATGGAGCACCTCTCCTGTGAAGACAGGCTGAGAGACCTGGGGCTGTTCAGCCTGGATAAAAGAAGACTCCAGGGAGAATTTATAGTGGCTTTCCAGTATCTGAAGGGAAGTAATTCTTCCCTGTGAGGGTGGTGAGGCACTGGAACAGGTTGTACAGAGAAATTGTGGATGCCCCATCCCTGGAAGTGTTTAAGATCTGGCTGGATGGAGTTTTGAACAACCTGCTCTAGTGGGAGGTGTCCCTGCCCATGGCAGGGGAATTGGACCTCAATGGTCTTTAAGGTCCCTTCTGACTTGAACCTTTCTGTGATTCTATGACTGCAGCATAGTATCGCAGAATAAGAAAGCAGTAGCAGAAACAATTACTGTCAAACTGCATTTTTCTTCCTGGTCAAATTATATAGAATCTTTTAAGTGCTTTTATCAATTTTGTTTATGTGTTTTCCATTTTACCTTTACAGTGCTATCACTGAATATAATATAGAAGAGGTATGAGTACCCCAGATGTTTTACCATACAAACCATACAAAAGGATGGTGCCTGGCCTAGAGACTGTATAGGCTGAAACACAAAACAGAAGACAGGAGGAAAAAGTTTAAGAATGACATGTTTTAATAAGCATAGAAGTCAGAGGTTTAAATTCGAAAAGGGAAAAATTACATAATCTTGACTACCTTTATAAGTAACATAAGAAGCAGCATGGGAGGAAGTAAGAAATTTCTTGTCTGAAAATGTAGCACATAGAAGACTGAAGTACCATGAGCCAGTCAAACTCTGTTGCCAAATTCTTGTACTGAATGAGATCATCTTCTGCCCTCGTTTCAATTATTTCTCCATAAATCGTACACACAAACTCTTAGGCTTTTATCTCTAAATAGGCAACAAGGCAGAAATATTTGCATTTTAATGAAGTACAAATATTCTTTATATCCTACACAATTTACTTCTGATACAAAAGCTCTTTTCTACACTGACTCAGGTATAGTGCAGTTCATTTCAGCTTTTTATTCTTGGGGTTTGGGGGAATGGACACCTCAGGGATTAATAATAAAATGTATCTTTGCAATACAAACTGAAGTTGAAAATGGCACCAAAAAATGGAAAAGGTTTAATATTACTGATATGAAGAAAGCACATTCTTCTTTTGGAGAACTGTAATTAAGAATAAGTTCTAGCTGTGACCTCTATGGGCTTTACAGCTTTGTTGAATTAAAGTCAGTCTACCATGTTCAGCTAAGTAAATATCATTGTATCAGAGCTACAGAAATGCGAGATAACAGACCAAAGTAACATCAAGAATCCTGTTCTCCCATTCTTTGCTTTAATATTGGCCCATATAATCTCTGGTGCCAAATACTTGCTATTATATTATTCAATTCCTTCAGAAGCACCTAACCAACAAAAACCCATTCTGCCTGAATAGATCTTCATGGTTACTCAATCCTTACTAGATGTTAGCATTGAAAACAAAATAAATTGTACTGTGAATGAGACTGTAAGGAGGAAGTCTAAAGCACTATGTATTTGTTCCAATGTCTCTTCTCTATCCCATCAAATTTAGTAATACCGTTGTCGTAAACCAGTGGAAAGTACCAGTCTTTTATTTTGCTTTATAAACCAAAATGGGTCTCGTTGGAAATAGGCTTCCAACAGACCTATTCTCTACATCATATTGAAACAAGGCCATTGCAACTGATGTCGCTGTCTATAATGTATCCCTTTAAAATTCTGTTTACCTTCATAAAACAATAGATCTAAAATGTATTAAAACTGATGTCATAGAGAAATGTTTAAACAAAAGTGTGTAAAACTTGCAATTTCATTTCTATAATCCAAACCTGCTTCCAGAAGTCTGGTTTTACAATTAAAGCAATTTCAGAATATTAAAATTTTCTGGTTAAGACAATGCTGTCTGGAAATATTGCCTTTATAGTTAAAAGATTTTTTGCCAAATCATCTTAGATTTGAGTGGTGGATTCTCACTTGCCATGTAGCACTGTTTAAGAGAAGCACAAAGAATCACAGCCAGGAATAGTGTATTTAAAACTGTAAATTCAGTCCAAGAGAAACAGGAACAATACTTTATTAAACTTCATCACTTATTTAGCAGTAGTTTCTTCATGTCTGAAATACAAGACAGTTATAAAAAGGAGNTAACTGCAGTGAAGTGGGGGGGGGGGGTGGAGCAGAAACAGCTATGTTAAATCAAACTGAAAAAGATACATTTGTTGTGGATTTGCGCTGATATTATCTCAATTCTTTTGCGAGGATGAAAGAAATAATGGCTCTTTATTGTTTAATTCTACTAACAGAACTACAGAAAAAAGAAGGCTTAATATCTCTTTCTGTCTTAACAATGAAGAGAAACTGCAGATTAATTGTGTTAGAAAGAAATGGCAGCTGATATGGCTCAAAAAAAAAAAATTCTCAGTGTTGAAAGATGATTCTGCTAAGAGACTTGCTTGTTCATTTGTTCTGAGATCAGGTACAATGAAGATATGTAATACATCATGTCTTCCCAGCCCACTAGAAATTAAAACAAAAGGAATTCCTCATTTCTCATTGATATTCAGACCTAGGCCAGTACAAAATCGTGTCAGTTAAATAGTACACTTCAGCTAAAATATCTGCTAACAAATGTAGTATGTAATGGAATTGACAGCACAGTAAATTTCCATCTCTTGGACAAATAGCTGTAGTACTGGTAGGGAATGAAACAGTAATGATCATGTTTCATATTGACTGCATTATCATAGAAACAAGGCACATGGATGCCACGGAAGCATAGATGTTTTCAGGATATAAATGGCCGTATAATTATATAGTTTAACCTTTTATAGATATACATATATATATATTAACACATTCCTTCTCGTCTCATATTTTTGTTTTCCATCCATTCAGGAAAATGTTTTGTCACCTGCAACCCACTAGACTATACAGTGTGATAGTTATTGGTAGTTGTAAATGGATGGGTGAAGCCAAATTGGAACAGTTTAATCCATCAGCAAGTAACACAGATAATATTGTCTGTAACAGATTGATAACATGTCGGTAACATTATTGACACTTGTTGATATTTGCTTATCCTAGAAAATATTCCCCATTTGCACTGTGATTCAGTTAATTAGTAGACCACAAAGGAGTGAAATTATATGACAAAATCTGCTTCCTAAAATCAAGTAATGAATGTGTATCTCACTAGAAGACTTTCTTATTAAAAAATCATGGTGTCTTGGAGGTATTTTCAGAATGAGTGTATATAGGAACCTTAGATAAGATGACGGTAAGGACAGTGGAAGAAGAGAAAGAAGAAAACTGGAATAAAATTAAAAAATCTGAGATCATTAATAATAATGACAAATACAAAAATAATTTTTTGAACTGTGGATATAGGAAGAATCAAAATTCCTACTTTCTGCTGGAAAGACAAGTAATTAGCAATATATCTTTTTTTTCCCATTTAGCCACGTCATTCAAACAAGAAATACATGCAGATATAAGATGCATTTTATAAGAACATAACATTTTCATGTGAGCTGATTTTAGAGAGCAGTTTCCAGTTGTTGTTGGCTTATGGTTGCTACGAGACTTAGGTCGCTTGGTTCAGACCCATGAACCAAGTGTCATCTGCAATCCAGCTATCACTTAACTGAATTTTGGGCTGGCAATCTAATATCCTCATTTGTGTGTGTCATAACAAGACACACAAATACATTACTGATTTTGGAAGTGAGAGCATAGCAGGACGTGACTAGCTGGGAATGACACAGACAGGAGTTTTGTACTGTCTCTAAAACTCTGTTGGAGTATGGCTTGTCTCGCCAGAGACACAGAGAGTGATGGCAGGGTCACATTCTGTACAACAGAGCTGTGATTTTGTTAGGGAATCTAAATATGGCCTGCGTTATTTCCAGCAATGAAGCTCATTTCTATTATATTTTGAGGTGAATAACACTGTCTTTCATTTCTAGAGATCATTGTGGTCTGTGACGTGCTGCAATGCTCCATACTCTGCCTCATTGTAGGTGAGGAATATCAATGAGATCTCTTCACTACAAATTAATTGTAATGATATTTGGTATGCTACCCTACAGTTCATGACCAGGAATCAAATGCAAGCCTTAATATTATGCAAGAAAAAATGTTTCCCAAACAGCAATCTGACAAAATCAATTGAAAGAAATAGGAGGATAAACAATGATACACCTCTGTGTAGGCTAAAGAAGCACCATCAAAAGATGATTTTGATGACACAACCAACACAACGAATGCAGACACAAACCAACAACCCTCTCCCACCCCCATAACTTTTGATGCTAAACAGTAATACATTACTTAAAAGAAAACATGCTTTGGTATACCTTGCTGAAAAGTTCTCCTGGAGTCAGCCTGCTCATACTTACAATTTATATGCATTTGAATAGCAAGGGTTTGATAACGGCACATCACAAAAAAATCCACTGAGTCTCCAATGCAAAAATATCTGTTTATCTTTCTGTCTGAAAGAAGTAGAGAGAAGTAAAATTAATCTGAAATTACAAACTTGCCACCAGGTAAAAAAGCTGTGTTAATGAGTTTTCTCTTATATCTGCTTTTACAAAAAGAAACAACAGTGGGATAGGTGCATCGAATAGATGATGCATAAACCGACTTCAGACAAAATCAAAGGATGAACGTATCTTCTATGTCAGAACAAAAACAAAATATAAGGAAATTAAAATTTAATGGTTTTATCAATACTTTTTAAAAAATAAGCCAAACTATAGACAGATTTGGATGCCCCAATTTGTCCCTTAACATTTTATAGCTTCTAACCATACATTCCTCAGTCATCTTTTTTGCTTCCTAGTGTAGAAAATACATCTTCACACCAACGATGTGAAGTATGTTTTCACTTTATCACTGGAAATATAAGCTGTTAGGAAACCTATTGGACTGAAATTCAAGAAATAGACTGGTAATTTCTAGGTCATGATGTTTTTCAAAAACCTTTAAAAGATAAGACCCTTGAAGATATTTCATTTGTAATCAAGCAATACTTTTTCCCTACCTGGAATAAGTTCTTTGGCAGAATCATCTATTAAGCTAAACCGACTACTACTAAACTGTGTAATAACTATGTTATTTCCTATGACAGGTTGGACGAGAAACTCTGAAACCGAAATCCATTTTTCTCATTAAAGAGTGTATTAGTGTCTAAAATGCAGTTAACCACACAACATTTGATGTTTATTATCACTTATCTGCATATAGCCTAGCAGAAGCAAATTCACTTCTCAAACAGAAATCAAATTTTGTATGTCAGATTAATTCCCACGACATTCAGTGAGGTGTACTGTGAACTTTAGAAGAAATTTCACTAAAATAATTTAAGCAAATTTCAAATGAGTTCCCACATCTGGCTTGAACTCATCTATCATTCATTGTAACATGAATAAATGAAGACATTCATCACAAAGCACGCAACAGAAATTGTGTTCTCCTATTGATATAATTAAATACTCATAGAGGGCTAAATGCATAATAGCTTCCAGACCTTTTATTTCATGCCAGAATTCAATGGCTCCATCCTCATATGTTCCTAGTCAGAATCATTGTGAACCCTCTCCAGTTTCTAAACATTTATTGCTAGTGCAGTAATAATAAACATCTTGCATTTATAAAATGTAATGTTGCCTAGAATTTTTCATTTTTCAAGAATGTAGATCACACTGTCTAATGGCTCTCATATGTCCAGCATACCCAGGAACAATTTGTCTTCTGAGTGGAGTGTTAATCTGACACCTCAAGGACAGAGCCGGTTTCAAGAAGACTCCGAGAAAAGCTGGAATATTTCACATGTTGCAATAACTACTGAAAGTCCAGGCATACTTATTTTGGGATTACTCAAAGCTCTGGATTATATTACTTCTGCTTTTTTAGTGTTTTGTTCAAATGGGAATTATTAAAGATGCCAATAGAGATATATAATTTTTCTTTGGTTTTGGATATATGCCAAAAATAATTAAGAGAACTTTGTACCTAATGACATTTATTGTGCAGTCCTGAACTGGATTCAGGGAAGGGTATGCAATAAATCTGCTAGTTTTCTAATATGCTTGGAGACACAAATATGATACAAATGATTCAAACCTATGAAAACGAGCTGTCTCCCGCATCAAGCTGAAAATCAGGATATGTTGTATCATTAAAATAGTCCTTTTCTAAAAGAGTGAGGGCTGGTGGAGGATGATGAAAATGTTCCCAAGAAGTTGTCCTTCATGAAATGTATTTCACTCATCTCTGCAAGAACTATAATGACTTGATCAAAAATCCACTTAGGTCTATAGAGAGTTTTCTTCTGTCATTACTGAGCATGAATGTTCCTGTGCTTTTATAGCTATTAGTTTATGCATGATGCCACTAAGCTGAAGAATTGAAGAAACTTTCTTTTCTAGATAAAAAATTATAGAAATTAAATTGAGACGTAATGAAAATCAAACTGAATTAAATAGAAAAAATACTCCTTCCCTCCAGAGTGACAAAACTGCAGTGAATGAAGAATGATTTCTCTAAGGTTGTTTGCGTGTGGTCCAATCATATATATGACTGCTTGCTTAGAGCAGGGCCCAAAAGAGAGCAGGGCCCAGAAGTTTAGCTAACAGACAAGTCAGCTTAAGGGTCAAGGAATTGAATCACTCCATTTACACCATTTTCTGCCAACCACAGAGTATTTTGTATGAGAAAACTGATGACAAAATCCTGGAAGTATTCATTTCACAGTGACATTGGTTGTTGGCTGTGATACTATCTCATTCGATCTTAGATACACACATAAGTCATTTAAAGTGCAGATCATGGAGCTTGCTGTTGGATATCTTGTTTGGGATGAGATGAATCGTTGACTCAAATTGCTTGTTTCTTCTCATTGACTGTGAAGTGAGCCTGAAGTGACCAGCTAAGGTGTGGGTATTTTCATGGAGTTCATGGTATTTTCGTGGAGTTGCTCTTTTGAGCAACCTGCTCTAGGGAGAGGTGTCCCTGCACATGGCAGGGGGGTTGGAACTTAATGATCTTTAAGGTCCCTCTAATCATTTTATGATTCTATGAAATGACCCTTGCTTTGTTTCTTCTCAGTGACAGTAAGTGCATGATAGACATTGACTGTACTGAGTGTGCCAAAAGTGCTGAGTGTTATCCTTAGGGACCATTCCTAAGTGACTTTTTTCTAGCTTGCAAGAAAGGAGAAGTCCAAGTGGTGCTTCATTCATGAGCCATGCAGAACTTTCTTCTGCTTTGCAGACAGAAATTAATCTTTTTGCCTGAGGAAATTCCTACCCTGCTAGGGAAACTTGGATGTTAGCTACAATCATATAACCTTTTGAAGGAGAATGTTATCTTTCAAGCATATAGCTTTAGACATAATTTTAACATTTATTTGAGTTATATTTTCTAGGCTTCAGTGCCACAGGAACACTACTGGCATAGCAGAAAATAGATGGATGGAGTGTAGCTGGGGAAGCTTCATTTTTATGAGCTGTTCATTTTGTTTTATGAGGTGGACACAATTAATATTGTAGATGTTGGGCTCTGGTCATGCAGAAGGTAAAATAAGTTTTCTTCACCTTTTCTACTAGACCATGTATTACTTTATCAGTGGAAGTCCAGTATTGAATTTTTAAAATATATAAGACATAGAACTCTAAAAGCTTAAGTCACTCTTCAAAGTGAGATTTGTACTGCAAGAGTCAGGCCAGTTGTTGTTTAAAGTGTTGATCAAAATAAATTCTTACTAATTGCACGGTGAAAGATGTAGAAAATAATTTAAATCTGAGATCCTGGCTCCAGGACTTCATGAGTAAAACCGTGTTCCTGGCTGACTGACGAATGTGTATTCTTAAATTGTTTCAAAACACTTTGCATGTTTTCTGTCTTGGATTTGTCATTTCATTTCATCATCATTTTCTTGCCAAGAAGGCCATTGTCTGCCTGAGAAAAAAAAGTGTTTATTTGAAGCTCATATTTTGCTATTACAAAGAGTGATTTGATCTGAAAATTCCATTCATGTACAGTCTTTTCCCCATACTCTATAGAATCCAGAAATCTGCACTCATTCAGACTTTGAGCTTGTAATTCATATAATTCTAATTAAAGAAATTTACTTTAAACTGACTGCTATAATGTAATAAATTCTTTCAATAAAGTGACAAGAGTTACAATCAAATAAATTGTCAAAACATTTTATAGTGATGTTTTTAATCACATGTTCATTCTACTTTTAATTTATGTAGTTACAGAGATATTTATTTGGTCTTCGTATTTTTCTTGTGAAATTATATTTTTCCTTATATTTCTTTGACTTTAGTACATTTTAGTGACAAATCATACATGAAAAGAATATAGAGCACACACGGTTGAGATTGAAACTCTGGTAAGGTGTTGTATAAATGTACCCACAGTAACTGCAGCACTTGGAAAAAATTCAAATATCGCTTCTAAATCACACTCTTATACCATTTATATTCATATGTGATTCTTGGAATAGCTTTTACTTGTCATAATCCAACACAACTGGCAAGCAATATCTTGGGTACTTTCATATCTCAAGAGAAATGTACACAGGATGATTAGATGCTTAAGGAATAATTATATATGTATTCTTTTGAAGTAGGGAGATGCTGAATGATTCTCAGCAGCTTAAAATAATTACATCTGAGGTTAGCTGTTCAAGTAGTTTGGGTCTGAGCTGCGGCTGAGGAGTGATCTGTCCCCGGTAATAGCACCTGTCACAACAACTTGGGATCATTGGAGTGTAGATTACATTGAAAGCCAACTTTTTTCCCCCAACTAAGCATTTGAGATGTGGCATTTGAATGAAATCAATAACTTTCATACCACCCACACAAACCTTTTCTGTAAGTCATGATTATCTTCTTATGGCAGCTATAATAATTTTTGTTTGTTTCATACACCATTCATTTCTGTATCTTTCTAGAGAAGCCTTGACCAAATGCTGAACAGCAAAACTGGCAGTCAGTGATGTGTAATGTTGAATAGACATGTTGCTCCTTATGTTCACTTATTTTCCCAGTTTAGAACAGTATTTGAAGGTCTAACAAGTGATTTACACAGATGTCACTTCAGATTCTCCTTATTGAAGATGAAAAAGAAGAATTTGCCTAACTTTCCTGTATTTGCAGTATAAAAAAAAAAAAAAAAAAAAAAGGCTTTCTAAAAATGAAATTTTCAAGTCTGATAATCTCTCTGGTAATTCTCTTCTATCTGATGCATTCCTTTATGGGTCAAAAGTATAAAGCTATGAGGTTTTAAAGTCAATTACCATATTATCACTTTTAGTAAAGTTGTGACACATCAGCCTTTAATATGAAAGCCAAAAATTGGGAGGTTTGCTGGAATCAAAGAATTTACAAGTTTGCTAGAAATCTGAGTGCTTTCTTTATGTGTCTCTTAATATTGGGAGTTATATTCATTTAATTTATTTGTTAATAGCTACTCCGAAAATATTTACAGTGGGATTAGTAATTGTAATAATTGATTGTTATTTATTAAGTCTCAATGATTCCTCAGTCAATGGACAGAATTGGGCACCTTGAAGGGAAAACTTGTGTAACTTACATTACTTCTTTATTGCACCTTCAATCATTTATCAGCAGTCCTGGTTCACACAAAAAAATGATGCCCGTCTACAAGAAGTGCCAAAAGGAGGCCTGTCAGTCTGACCTAGGTGCTCAGAAAGGTTATGGAGTAGATTTTCTTGAGTGTCATCATACAGCACATACAGGACAACCAAGTGAGCAGGTCCAGTCAGCATGGATTTATAAATGGCAGATCCTGCCTGACTAATCTGATCTCCTTCTAGGATAAGACAATCTGTTTAGTTGATGAAGGAAAGTTTGAGGATATTGTTTATCTGGAATTTAGTAAAGCCTTTGACACCATTTCCCACAGCATACTCCAGAAGAAACTGGCTGCTTGTGGCTTGGATGTGTATGCTCTTCACTGAGTTGAAAACAAGGCTGGAGGACTGGACCCAGAGAATGGAGTTAAATCCAGTTGGCGGCCCATCATCCTTCTTGAGGGTAGGAAGACTCTGTAGGGAGATCTGGGCAGGCTGGATCAATGGACTACCAGTATGAGGCTCAACAAGGTAAAGTGCCAGGTCCCACACTTGAGTCACAACAATCCCATGCAGCGCTACAGCATTGGGGAAGAGTGGCTGGAGAGCTGCCTGGAAGAAAAGGACTTAGGGATGTTGGTTGACAACTGGTCTAATATGAGCCAGCAGTGTGTCCAGATGGCCAAGAAGACCAACAGGACTCTGACCTGTATCAGAAACAGTGTGGCCCGCAGGACTAGGGAAGTGATCATCCCTCTGTACTCGGATCTGGGGGGACCACACCTGGAGTACTGTGCTCAGTTTTGGGCCCCACACTACAAGAAAGACATTGAGATGCTGGAGAATGTCCAGAGAACGGTGAGGCTGGTGAAGGGTCTCAAGCACAAGTCTTATGAGGAGAATCTGAGGGAAGCAGGGTTATTTAGCCTATTGAAAAGCAGGTTGAGGGGAGACCTTATTGCTATCTACAATTACATGAAAGGAGGTTGTAGCAAGTTGGGAGTCAGCTTGTTCTCCCAAGTCACAGGCAATAGGACAAGAAGAAATGGCTTCAAATTGCACTAGGAGAGGTTCAGGAAAAAGAGACTAACCAGGTAAGTGGTTGAATCACTGTCCCTGGAGGTATTTAAAAGATGTGTAGATGTGGACTTAGGGACATGGTTTTAGTGGGACTTGGCAGTGTTAGGTTTATGGTTGGTCTTAATGATCTTGAAGGTCTTTTCCAACTTAAATGATTCTACGATTCTTCAGTGAAATGATTCAGACCCTAAAGGGATCTATTACTCTCTGTTGGCTGTAAAATCTACACAGCATGGTTACATGCACATGGTTACATTGTAGAAATCTATTCTAATCACAGAAATGCTGTCTGATTTTCCATGAATGACACTTTTCACATAAAGGCATCTCTTACGTTCTGTAAGCCAACAATATTGAGTTTGTTTTTAAAAACTTTTCTTTTTTTTTTTTTATACTTTTTTATTATTAAGGAAATAAAACCTAGTTTTAGTAAGAAAAAAACTTTACTGACACAATTTCTCCTTTTCCCAAAAAGTTTCTAAAAAAAAATCCCCAAGGATTAGCAGAAATATTGCTTCTTAAATGTTTTTTCTGCCAGTATTAGTGCACTTTTTTCTTACAAGAACTATTCTGTCTTGGTATTTTTGCTGAAATCTACTTGACATTGACATTGCAAAGATGTTTTAAATTCTATAGCCAGGAAGTAATGATAGTAAACAATTTGGGAAGGTTAATAATAATATTTGAATTTTGTTTGAAGCATCTACCTGATGAAGCTAAAATTTTTATTATTCAAACTATGCACAAAAATAAGTTCAGGAATCAATTAACATGAACATGGACGTTTTTCATTACAGTATACTCCATACTGGCTTAAAAATGTTTTGGTATGAGATGTACTGATATTTTCTAAAACTGAATACTTATGAAACGTCCAGAGAAACCAGATTAGTACCTAAACAATCCAAAAATGAATTGCACTTGCAATGCATGCATATGGTTTAATTTAAAAAACTGTTTGAAATCTAGGTTCTGAAGCACTAATTCAGGCATCTTCTCTGCATTGAAGAACTTATAAGCCCCAGGAGTTCCTAACCCTCTTCACTCTTTAGGCTACTGTATTTCATTTAGCCTCATTATTTTCAATTACATGGCATAAAAGGGATTTCCAGCATGACACATTGGAAGTGATGGACACAGCTCCTATAACTTTCATGTATATAAAGGGCACATAAGTGCTATTTGCCTGGATGCTACACTACAAAGAGTAATGTTGGTGGGATCTCTTGTATCTGAATGGTTGGTAAGCTTCAAAATTACCTTCCATTTACCATCTGTTTCTGTTTAAATTTGCAGATGTATTAGCACAATTCCAAAGAGTGTCTTGTTATTTTGACCCATTGCACTGTATTTTACATGAATATGGAACAGAAAGGAGCTTCAATCACTAACTGGAATCAAAACAGCCATGAAAATCTGGATCCAGATGCTCACCAGTCTATAGCTATAAAATAAACTCTTCCACTTACAATTAGTCTCCAGTTTTAAATCTTTGTCTCTTTAGATCCCACCTTTACTATCCTTCAGATAACTCAACCTATAAAACATCAAGATTTACTCTGAAAATCCACATATACAAAGGTCTACACAAGGTATGTGTACGACTTTTTTAATGACTTTTGTGGAAGATTGTACCCAGCTTCCTACAGTTATGAGTCTAGTAAAAATAAGTTAAGCTTGTTAATAATTCACACCATGTGGACTGAGAGAAAGTTCCTTAAAAAAAATAAAGCACTCTTGTCTCAGTTTCATAGTATGAACAGGGATATAAGCAGTAGCAAAATAAGCAAATATGTTTCTAATTGTGACCTTTAGCAATAAGTAAAAAGCGGATGAGGTAAACCACTAATGAAACCAGTATATTTTGGAACAATGAGTAGCTTTCATATTAGTTTTCCATATGTGTTGATTTAATTAGGGGTTCATCAAGGTTTTCTTCTGAATTGTCATTTTGGTTATTCTATGGTCAAATAATCTCAGGTTGTTCTACACTTACATACACACCACAGGTTAAATTGATTACTTCTTAAATCTGGAATTAAAATAACCTGTCAGTCTGTTTCTATTTTATTTCCACAAAGAGTTCAAAAATATCTCACTTAGGAGGTTCATAAATACTTGGATTCTATTTTCTAAAAGGAAAATGCAGCTTTCTTCAACTCACTGAGATAGGACCATTGTGTTGACTAGGTATGACTATGAGGTTTTCCAGGTCCCGACTACCCAGTCAGAATCCTAGACCCTGAACGTTTCTGTAAAACCTGACTTATAGAGTCCATAACATTTAAGCTATTGAATATTTTACAAAAGTAATTTTTGAAAAAGAAAAAAGAAAAAAAAAAAGAAAGAAACTCGATCCCTTCTCCTAAGTGTGTGTATACACATATATACACGCACTCACAGAATCTCAGAATGGTAGAACAGTTTATGTTGGAAAGGAACCTTAAAGATCACCTAGTTCCAACTCCCCCTACCATGGGCACCTCCTACTATAGCAGGTAGCTCAAAGCATCATCCAGCCTGGCCTCAAACACTTCCATGGACGGGGCACCTACAAGTTCTCTGGACAACCTGTGTCAGCGCCTCACAACCTTCGCACTACATGTCTACATATAGATCTGTGTATATAAATCCTTTTACTCTCTAAACAGGAAAATAAAACATATTAGACATTCTTACCCTGTAGTTTACTTCTACATGGTAGTGACACCCAAGAGCCCTGAGGTCTGGGCTTCTTCGGCATTTTTTACATAGAACTGTCATTGCTGTCAAGCAGAAAAGTTTCCTGAGCCTTGGTGGAAGTGGATTTGATGTTGACTCATTCCTGCTAAGTTCTTTTGAGCTAGCAAGTTGGAATTTTCTAAAAAAAAAAGTTTTCAAAGAGTTTCTAGTTAGACCAAACTCGATTACGTGTTATAGGCACAACTCCTACCTATTTCAGCAGGAGTATGACATGTCCATCTATATGCTTAAGGAGAATGAAGAAATAAAAGTGCTGGAATTTTGTAATTTACTTTTGTTGCACATGTAGCCCTCCTGCTAGGTGTCAGTGGTAGTAACCAGGACTTGGTTCAATAACATGTCTAGGGGAGTCCTTCTAAAACAAATATGAATGGTGGCTTGGTCCCCCACCTAAAACACCAACATTTAGGAATTTAATAATCTAACCTTTTACAGGTGTTCCTTCTTCCCTTGCAAGCACACAGGAGTCCTGAGAATATGAAACTACAAATATCTTTTATTTGGGAAAATACAATAAGTATGTGGTTTCAGAAAGTAAGAAAAACCCACACAGTGTGTTGGGCATATGACGGGCTTCACAGTTCCATTTATTAGTCACACAGCTCTTTATGGCGTAGCACTCTCTCTACAGCAAAATATCCTAACATCAGCTAGGCCCTTGGGATGACTTTACAGCTTTTTCTGCTTCTGTAAGGTTGGCACTACTCTTGTCATGTTGCCACTTTTTTCATTTTTGTTTTTTGTTTTTGTTTTGTTTTGTTTTCAGGTTTTGGGAGGGGGAGTGTCTTTTGTTTTTTGTTTTTTATCATATTTTGAGATGTCAGATGTAGCATTTGGGCTATTGCTTTTGGGTCTTAGATGCTGTTACTAGTCTGTTCCTATAAATTCAGCTCCCATAGTGTTAGTCATTGAAGAACCAGTACACCACTGGCTGAATTTCCTGCTAGATTTCTTACATAAAGAAATGGATAATTACCAAAAAATAAAGCAGGAGAAAATAAAATTGTGAATGGTGTAGAGATCAGTTATAAGTACTTGTTTCTATATAGGAATGGAGAACCTGTTAAGCTATAAAAGGGTGTCCTGTTTTACAGAGCACGGGTCAGTAGAAGTGTCTTGCATGTGCCACTGAATATTTTGATAATTTCTTTTTTTTTTTTAATTATTTATTAATTTTCTGGAAAATGGGCAGTGGTAATATTAAACCTATTACTGTATGCTACAGTATAAGAAATTTAGAAGAATTTAGAAGAAAAGAATAAATTAGAAAGAATTTAGAAGAAAATAGAAGTTAAAAAAAAGGAAAAAGAGAAACAAGATATTTTAAGAATCTAGAAATATCAGCCAAGAAATGATAAAATAACCTTCAGTTAGACATGAATCCTAATGCACAAAGGGAAAATTAATCAGAAATACGCACATGCAGCAAAACAGGAGATGCCCCAAACACTTGAAAAGAAAGAATAAATAAATAATATACTCCAAAGATGTTTAAATCAGATAGGAATTCACAGCACAGCAGGATGGCTTAGGCAAATGTGATATGGGGCTGCCTGCATAGGAGCATCTCATCATGTCGCAGGGAGATGATAGTCCTTGAATATAAGTGATTACGCTACAGCATGGGGACTATTCAAAGGATGTAGACAGATTGGAAAGGACTTCACAGATGTGAAAGAAAGTATATGGGGCCTGATGTTGATTAATGAAGGTTGTACTTATGTTGGCTCACTTTAAAAATTAAATCCATACACATAGAGCATAAATACATAAATACAAGGGGCAAAGAATTATTGTTCGCTGAAATATAGGAAGGTACAGTTAAAAGTGCGTTAGAAGAGAGTTAAAGATAAGACGAACAGCAGGGAATACCTCTCACAGTAAAACAGTCTCCTGCGTGAGATGAAAGGAGCTTTTTCACCTCTGATATTAAGAGCACAGTTGCATGGAGGGAAGTCGTCTCACACCCTAGACTTTGGGAATTTTGGACCAAAAATCTACTCAATGTAAGAATAGCATTATTGGTCATAGGCATTGTTCAGGGAATTTAGTATTGTTCTGAAGTAGACTTGGACTTAATTTTTTAAGACCTGAAATTCTCCCACCTGAAATACCCACTGAATTAACTGTCAGTGTGAAAACAGCAGACCCGTTAATTATTATGGATTATTTTTTTTTTATTTAAAGCCATTTCATCAGCTAATGAGAGTGACTGGGTTACTATGTGAACCTTGGTGAACCTATAATGCTGGTACAGAAGTCCACTCTATGGCTTGTTATCACTTGTTATTGCTAAAGCTACAAGCAAATGGTTGGGCTGCAGGGCTGGTCCTGGCCTGAGGTGATGCTAGCTGAAGAGAACTCAGAAAATTGCTAGACATGACATAAGGAATTGGTGGGCATAACAGATAATAGTGTAAGAGGTTCACAAAACTAAGAGACAGTGCTGTGAGGTATGGCTGGATTTCATAAGTGATTAAAAGGGCATTATGTGAGGAACAACCAAATGTTAGACATAAATGAATTATGTCTGGATTAGATGCTACTCTGGTTTTAAGGAGTACTCCTGCTTTTTATTGCCCCAGCTGAATCAGTAAAAAAGCCCAAACCTGTTCCTATGACCATACCACATAAGATGAATCTGCTTCCATGGCCAGGAAGCCTGGAATACTAGGGGAAACTTTTCCAAACTGTTCTCACTAGGATGGTGTCCACTGCAGTCTCAATAGCACTGGCATTTACTCCCTGCTGTCTAACACCTATCAGTATAGGAGACAACTAACTTAAAGCTGTGCCTTTTCTGATTTCAAGGTAGATATGCCCTAACCATGAATTCGAAAGCCAGAACTTGATAGGCTGAATCAATTTCAAAACATCCTTAAGGATTTAGAACTGGGTCTGATTTTCATGCAACAGTATTGGAAATATTTGTAAGTGTATTATCTACAAAAAGGTGCCATGAAGTACAATAACAGTAATAAGAATAATAACAATAGCAATAGCAACAACAACAGTAAAAACAAGAGGAATAGCAATAGCAACACTGGTAAATCGAAGCATTAACCGCCAATAACCACAGGAATATAGAGACGAATAAGCAAGATCACAGTAGCTCAGAGGAAAGAATTCAAAGGGTTAAACCACTGCGACAGCAGAGAACCTCATTTGATCATGCATGTCTTTCATCACTGTCCATCAACAATTTAATCTGTAAGGCTAAGCTCCATACACACATTTGCACCTCACTTAACTATTATGCTACTCTGCGAAGTCTGGTTAAGCAGAGTAAGGCTGTCAAAGAAGTTTTTATATGACTGACTGACATTTATACCTAGCATGTCCCATGGGCTTTATAAAGAATAACGTTTAGTGCCAGTAGTGTTACATCTTGGTGGGTGAACATTATACAGCCATGGTGAAAAACAGAAATGGATTAAACCACTACTTTGGAAACTAAATCCTGTTTTTCTGGAAAGAATAATTTTGTCCTGGATTATCCTGGGGAAGATCAGTTGTTCTGGCTTTTATTTCCCACCCCCCACCCCCCCAAAAAAAAAGTGCTGAGTTCTTTGACTTCCACTGAAACCACTTCAGAGCTGAGCAGAAGTAACCTTTATTTTATCAAGACTTGATCTTAAGCAATTGGGGAGATATCTGGATTACTGATCAGAGCTACTCCATTGCTCAGCAAAACACGTTTCTCTGTCTTCCATTTTGTAGTTCTTGGCCCTTGTCCAGCTTCATCCAGCTTCAAAGTAAACCATCATTAACTGATTCTTTTTACTTTTTTTTTTTATTATTTTTTAAGAAAATATAAACTGTATAAATTTGCAGTAAGAGTCATAGCATTATTTTAGAATTAACTCCACATTCCTGGATCTGTGCTCTGAAAGGGATGCCAATAATAGGTCTAACGCAAAGCCCCTGATATCTGTGAGGATCTTTCCTCTGAGTACATTAAGCCTTAAATCAATCCCACTGGAGAAAGGTGAGTGCCTTCGTTTTACACATTTATGCCTAGTCATAGTTTCCTAAATGCTGCCCTTGCTTTTGAAGATATGTCAGAAGACTGGCTTGGGAGGTGGAGGTTTGTCTGGATGCCATTCTGCTACAGACAAAGCCAGGAAAATCCTGAATGAGCTCCAGGAAGAGAGAAATTTGCCAAGACTCTAGCTAAAGCAGGAGTTTCCAATTTGTTTGGACACTATGTAATATGTGCACGAGAGCTTCTGAGGGAGCAGGAGAAAGGGAAAAAAAGCACAAGGTACTCTAGGATGCGTGAATGTAACATTTACTTTTATCTATTCAAACATTTTGGTTCTATTAAACTATAAGACAGATCCCTTCAAGGAGAATACTGACTGTGTTGGTGCTGATACAGACATCAGGGTGGTGCCACATTTTGGGTATTTTCACAACCTGCTTGCAAGAAAAGAGTGCAAATGCATTTAGAGCCCAAAACAGGAAATCAACTGGCATGGAGCTAATTTGGCTACATGGCTATATCTGGATAGTTCAGAGATGGGTTATAGCAGTTTAATTTGCAGGGTGAATTTTGCCTAAAGTAGACTATGGTAGTGCTCTAGGTGGGTAGATCAGGAATTGCGAAGGAGGGAGAGGAATATGTTGATTTCCAAGACTGGCACATCTAAAAAGGCTTTTCTTCTAGTCCCTTCTATAGTCAAAAGAAATCACCAAACATCTCAGAGAATTAATTAATCCCTCTTAAAACAGGTATTCTGGATGCAAGAAAAGCATCACTTTGTAGCCCATCCGTTTTCTTCTTTCTGTAGAGAAAATTTTGACACCTTCCTTAGATTTAGCAGGTGAATCTAAAACAGCCAAAGCTAGCCTTTGAGACAGGCTCTAGTTGAATACAACGAGACATAATTAACTCACTGTTTCCTGCACATTATTTTCATATTTCCATGGAATCATGCTCTGTGATCTTATATATGTAGATGTTAGAAGTACTTCTACAAAAAATAAGTACAATATAGCCCCCAGAAATTAGTATTTGGTTTGTTCCAGAACCTCTGAAAGTCAAGCTCCTCGGGTGAAGAGCTTTCAAAAAAAAGAAGTATGGCTAAAGTGTCTGGTAAGTTCTGTTTGTCATGAATGTACTGGTTTTGGTGGGGTAGTAGGAGAAGAAAGGATAGGGAGGGTGGGTTGACCGTGCTGGCTGTACAACAAGCTATAGCTAAATGTATGACTAGATATTGATTTAAACTTTGTGTCATGAAATTCAGTATTTAGAAATACGAAGTAATGAAAATGAGGATTCACTGCTCTCAGCTATACATGTGTTGCCACAAATTAACTGCTACGTCACTCAGGAAAAAAAGTGTGAAGCTGTTTGAATTTTCCTTAGAAGTAATTGAGAAAGCAGATAGAATGCAACAGACTATTGGGAAAAAGCAGAAAGGAGCCTGGGGGGTTATGAAGTCTCTGATGATCTTGAGCTTGGAATACCTCATCCTCTACTGCAACGGAGATGTAAACTAAATTAAGAAAAGCTTAGGAAAAAACAGCAAGCGTGAGCAAGGATAGTAAAAAAGGCAAATTTAAGTAAATCAAGATAGCAGTGACATCTATATTTGTGTGGAAAGACACAGGCCTTTCTGAAATGCTAAACTTG
Source organism: Thinocorus orbignyianus (assembly GCA_013400375.1). Taxonomy (NCBI): domain Eukaryota; kingdom Metazoa; phylum Chordata; class Aves; order Ciconiiformes; family Thinocoridae; genus Thinocorus; species Thinocorus orbignyianus. The sequence goes on from VXBW01004281.1 coordinate 1,246,443, forward strand.
AATTTAGTCACACTAATACTGAAACAAATTACCATTCAGTGTAATGACTTACGGTAGAACCTGCGTGAAAAAGCTGCAAAGATTAAAATACGAATCTGCACAGAGACGCAACAGTTTTAATTATGTGTGAACTAGGCTTATTTCCCTCATAAATGGTCTCAATTTTGGGAACTGATTTTTTTTATCAAGTTTAGGTTTAGCTTTAATTTTTCTTAGAAAAATCAGAAAGAAGAAAGAAAAAAAGTAAAAAAAAAATATAAAAAGAAAAAAGAGAAAAAAAAGGAAAAAAGAAAAAAGGAAAAAGGAAAAAGGAAAAAGGAAAAAGGAAAAAGGAAAAAGGAAAAAGGAAAAAGGAAAAAGGAAAAAGGAAAAAGGAAAAAGGAAAAAGGAAAAAGGAAAAAGGAAAAAGGAAAAAGGAAAAAGGAAAAAGAAAAAAGGAGAACAGAATAGAAATTTAAACAAAACAAAAAAAAGAAGAAGATTGTAGGCTTTTTTTCAGGAAAAAAACCCCTGTCCCTAAATTTCTCATAAAAAGTAATTGAACTAAGTTAGTTGTACCAATTCATTAACCTAAGAAAAATAAAAAAAAGCACAGCAAAAGTTTGGGTGCATCAAAAAAAAGCATGGCTTTTTACATTTATTTCCTTCATTCGTTTAGGGTAGTGGCCTCAGAAAAATCTAAGGACTATTTTCTTACATTGCCTGCCCTTTTGATTGAACTGCTAATCTTCAAAACCTGAATTAAGAAAAATTTTATAACAACTGCATAAATGTACGGTAGTCATACTGGGTGCCTAAGAACCTGTCATTCCTGAGACAAGGTGCACTGTGGAGCAGACTGGCTACGAGGAACAGATTTTAGGGTATATTAGGGGGAAAAAAAGGATGGACACGGAATACTGTAAAAAAAAAACAAAAAAAAAAAAACAAAAAAACCCAAAACAAAACAAAAATAAGAAATCTTAAAGAAAAACTTTAACCATCCTAGCAGTGATTTTCGAATCTTGTCTCACTATTTTAATTCTTCCACGTGCCATGCTGAAGGCTTCAATATTCCACATAAAATAATTAGACACTGTATGAAAATATTAATTTTGAGGGGCTTTTTCCTTCCCATTTCAGGAAGTATTTTTCTGACTCCTTTTGTGTTCATTGAAAGTAAATCATATTAGGCATTTCAGCTCTTACCCTGTCTGTGTGTATGTTTTTCTTCAAATGGCCACTTAACTTGAGTTTAGCCTTGACCTCTTTATGTGATTTTAGTATTTCATCTATCTAGCTGCAATGAATCTTGTACTAAAGGGGATGGAGCCTGAAGAAACATAAGATTTTATGAACTCCAAACAGAATACACTCACTCTGGCTTGCAACAAATTGTCATTGTCATAAGGGTTAGGAACTGAGCTTGAAGTTAAGAATTTCATGACCCCTGGAAATATTTGGTGATTTTTTCTCAATGGAAGTGATATATTGGAGATATTTTCTGTACTGTGTCTTTATATTGGATATACTTTTTGTACTTCATTTTTGAAGACTTTAAGGCAGCTTGTGTGAATCTATATATGGAAAACCATAGATCCAGAGCAGTTAAAAATTATGGCTGATAACCTGAGATTTTATAATATCAGCTAAGCTCCTGGAAATAGCATTGTTTCATGACTTACTGAATCTTCAAAACATCCCATCAACAGTCTTGACAGTTACTGAACATAGAATCAGAGAATCATTTAGGATAGAAGGTAGGAAGCCATAGGAAGAGAAATTATGATTTCAGTGAGTAAGAAGTTTTAATTTTATGTTAAGACTTAAAAATAGAGTATGAACAAGGAAAAATAGGAGCATAAACCAGAAACTAAATAATACCTGGGACATAAGGAAGGGGAGAAGGGGGAAATTAATAAATGAGGAGGAAATGGAACTTGTATAAATAGCCTGAATGGTGTCTTATAGCAATAAAAACGAACATAGCCCAGAGATTGCTCAGTTAGACAAGTAAGGAAAAGGCCGGTGGAGAGATCCAGGTCAGAAAGCTGAGATGAGATCTGAGCAGAGATGAGATGAATCTGAGCCCATTCAATCAAACCACCAATACCTCTTGGAGGCTGAGTTGAATTTGGAATCAGATCCAAACCTCAAGTTTTTCATTTTGGTTCCAAAATAAGATTTGGCAATTCTAAGCGGGAAAGCATTTATTTTCTTCACTACCTCAACCAGGGAGAAGTCAGAATGTGGAGGCCAGAGTGGGGGGATGTTAAAGGAGAGCTGGCCAGTAGGAAAACAGAGGATAATTTGACAGAAACTGCAAGTAGAAAGGGTCAAAATGAGAAACCTCTATGGGGACTCAGGCAGTAATATGCCATTAAATTATGAATGGAGAGAGAGAGGCAAATGTTATGTTAAAGAAACTGAACTTCCTGTGCTTTTAAGTTGTGGTCATAGCAAAATCTGGACTTACTAAATAGGTTGCATTTTCCTTGTAGGGTTCCACGACATAAATAAAATGACACATGTAACATGCCACTCTAAAATGTGAAATTATTGTAAAATGAGAATTTGAACAATGAGAAACAGCTTCCACTTCCACTTGAAATTTCCTGTGTGAAAAAGCCTCAAGATTTACTTCAGTTTTGTCTTCCTTAACAGTTACATGTAAATAGGCCAAACGGTCGTAATCGAAGTTTCTTGTTTCACAAACTTCAGCAGCTTCACATATGCAAAATTTGTAAAGTAGGGTGAAGGAAGAATGCTACATTAAGATTTTTATTTATAGAAATATCAATATCATCACTTAAAGGACCTAAAGAATTTTCCCCTGATGACATCAAAGAAGCAGATCTTCAAAGAGAAAGAGAATTCCTATATGTAGTAAAACTGAGGAAATCCCAATTCTTAGCTCCCAGAGCCTGGTACAGTTCAGCGGAGCTATGTTAATTTAAAATAGTGAGAAAATGGTCACTGATTTCTCTCTCCCTTTCTGTCCTGTAAAAATTACAGAAAAGTACATTGCTGTTGAAAAATACATAAACCCCTACTGAAGTATGCATTTTATGTCATTTAACTAAGCTTGTGGAAGTCCCACCTTGTAATATAATAAAACTACTGCCTGTTCCACATTTGCTGTCCATGAATCTCAAACCACCTTTCTGGAGGGCAGTATCATTGTCTTTTGAGAGAGGGTGAGAAATAACATATAGCAAAGATACCCAAGATCACCCCCAAAAAACACGAACTTTCACTGCTTTTCAGTGGGGAATCATATCAGAAAAAACAAAGGGGCAAGGTTGAGGATATACTCCAAAACCTTACTGTCTGCAGAATTATTTAGAGGATTTCAGCAGCTTTGCCATGAAAGTAGAGGGTGATATGTGCAAGTTTGGACTCAGAAGAAAGACTCTGCTGCTCTATACACCCTAGACCCGTACAGTTAGTCTGGATTTCAGCCACTTTCACAAAAAAGAAATAAGTTTAATGGGGGCTACTGAAGGAGGAGAAGGGGGAGGATAAGATACATGTCTCCTACAACACAATAACCTGCTTTTTATACTTTTTCACTCCTAAATCTGAGGTTTTGGTTTCTTGATACAACTGGTTTGTGGTGAGAGCAGCAACCCAAGTTTATCAGCACTGCTAAGAAGCACAGTAATAAGTCACTACAGAAATATTTATTACCTACCGGTAACCGCTGGTAATTGCTGAAAAAACAACCAGAAAGACATGTCTATGCTCTTGCTGGAACAACTCACCATGATGTAATTCCCCAAGCACCTCCACTAGGAGACAGTAGTAAAAACTTATGAACATGTTCTCCCTGTTAACATTCTTTTCCTCTCTCTTTAATATCACTGAAAAAAATTAGCAGTGTGCACCCATAAATCCTTTACAAAACAAAATCAGTTGTTTTGAGTGGGCACAGCAATGGAGAAGGACGTTTTAGAAAGTCCTGTAATCTGTGAGTGCACTGCAGTTTTTTCACATTCTGTTGTCAAGGAGTTTAATTCACAAATGCTTTTGTCATTAAGTGTTTAAAGGCATTAATACAGAAATGGACCCCATTCTGCAACCGCTGTAGTTGTCAAGCTGATAGAAAAGCTCCTGATGGAATAATGATAAGCCTCTCTTCTGGATAATATTCATACAATATCTGAGAAAGCTCTACACAATTTAACACATCTTTTATAGCAGTAAGAAATTACTAGAATTTAGGTTGAGGCTTTGTGAGCTGCTGTGAGCCAGTGTCGCAGCTCCCCACTGCCAAAAGGGAAGCCCCACTGCCTCCAGCCCACAATTCCTCCCTCCCACCTCATTCAGGACATAAGGAGCAGGGGCACCTTTTGGTTTCAGCACTGTCAGACTATCAGATTGGCCAAGATTTGGATGAAATCACAGCCACAGAACCTGGTCTGTTCCCACTCATAGACAAGCTGTTGTCCTAAGAGGGCAAGAAGTCTTTAATTACGAACCCCCCTCCCTCCTCCATTCCCCCCACAGCACATTTAGTAATTCCCAACTCATCTGGCTAGTTTCAAACCTGGTTACACCAACTGGTTAGTTTTGTTCTATTAGCTCACAGACCATTTAAACCATCTGGTTTTCCTCTAGTATGTCCTAGACCTCTGACCCCAGCGATCTCTACATTTGAAGTTCAGTCATGTCTGAAGTAACCGCTTTTAGAGGTGACAATCCCAATTATCACTTGCTGGTACGGGCATGGTGCCAGAACATGCAATGTGGTTGCACGGTGTCTGTGCATCTACTCCTCTCCACCACCTACTGTTACAATCCCTGCTGTATTTGATGTAGTGTTAGCAAATATACACATTTTGTAACCACAGAAAGAATCTTGCCTTCTAGTACAATTGACTTCCACGCTACTTGTCTAACTCCAAAATTGTTACCGTTTTTCAAGGAACAGTCTCACAGTAGAGAGTGCTTGGATTTGATTTCCAGGGATTCTTGCTAAAATTCTTTTATGACAACAATTCAAGCGCTTGCCCAGAAACCTGGGAAAATAAATTGCCCTGTCTGGGTGTTCAGGGTAAGTAGTGCTTCCTCATTTAAAAGCCATAAGTTTGCATGAAGGGAATTTAATGAAAAGTTTTATCTGGGGGGAGACCCTCTAGAACATTATCTTGGGAAACCTAGGCAATTAGCAATAGGTGAGACTGGCCTCCCCAAGGCTCAGCCCTGGCCCTGAACTCTTCCTACAGCAGCGAAAGGCAGCCAAGGTTATGGGTATTGTCCTCCCCCCTTCAGTTACATCCAACTCATTATCCAGGCTCAGAAACCTGTTTGAGGGCAGTTTAATTCTCCTGGTTCAAGTCAGAGGTGCTCAGTTTGTAGTAGTGTGTGGGCTGTATAGGATCCTCAGAAGGTTATTGCATCAAAGGCAGCTTGGGAGCAGTCGGGGGGTGGGACAAGCTTTTCTGCCAAGACATCAGGCTGCTCCCCAACATCCCATTTTTCCTCCCTTACAACTTTCTGAATCCTTCATCCCACAAATTCATCCCTTTGAAAAAAATACACAGATTTGCTGGGCATAAATGTACTCATTCGGTGTGCAACTTGCACTTCTGGTACTGCTGGACAGAGCTTGATCTAACGCACACACAAAGTAACTTGTATAGAGCTAGTCATGTTGGTATCTCCACCACTGGTTTCAGGGAGTGGCCACAAAGCCTAGGAGGATGGCACCACGCTTCTAAGGATTGTGTAGTTTCTATGAGCTTTTCTGCCTGTCCCCAACAAAAAGAGATGCAATGCCAATGAAATCCCTGGGTTGACAACTGCTTCAGGTGAGGTCCATCTTTCGTCAACCAACTCTCTGAACATCTTCCAGTTGCCACCTTGTCTCCCGGGGTCTTACAGCCACAGTTCTGTCACCAATCTGCTGTCATCTGTCCTTTTTTAACACCAGTAGTCCAATGGGGTGGTCCTTGCAATTTCTTGAGATTTTTTTTAGAGAGAAATCAGAAACACTCAATGGGAAATATTGACTAAATATCACAGGTTTTTTAGACAATACACTGTAACCATTTAGATGGTTGAGATGCAGGCTGTTACCTGAATCATTTCACGAAAGGTTGGATAGGGACCCAGTCTCTAAAAATTTCTTTTCATATTTTATTTTGTATTTTATTCTGCCTTTATTTTCCTGAAGATGGCATTTTTTACATCCTGTAGCTCAGGTAAATCTCAATATAATTATATGTGAAGGAAAAGCCCTTTTCTAGCCCAGGAGCTTTCTTTTGCTGAAAATCAAACATTTTTTTCCCAAAAGAAAAAAAGTGAGAATATTTCCATACAAGGTCACAGTTACCTAAATAAATCACAGCCAGTTTCACGCTCCAGACTCTATTTATATTTTGAGCCAGGGAACATCTGTTTAATAGTGGGTGGTCATGTAGCAGTTTCATAGACAACAGAGCCATCCTAACACCCTTGGAGATATCAGGAAGAGGCTTATCCTGAAGTTAGTGAGTTGTAGGGGTATAAATGGAAAGAGAATCAGCCCCACCATTCCGGAATTTTCTTTCCTCAGAAGCCAAATAAAACTAAGTGCCAGGAACTACATAGCAAAAGACATATTTCCCAGAAAATTTCTTATTTAAAAATTTAAAGGACAAGTCAGAACTCCATGTTAGTTCCTCAATAATAGATATAGTAATTTTTGCATAAATAAGTATGAAAGCCTCAAGATATGTCAACAACTTCACAAGGTATCAGAGTGCTGACCCCCAGTAAATCCAGTAGTTGGATGAGGAGCACAGAGAAGGCAGAGACTGTGGCAGTTTTTACCTGTAGTTTACACAGGTCAGTCGCCTTGGCAAAGAATTAGCACAGAAAATGAAACCGATATAATTTTGGATGTGGAGGTAACTGAGGACATGGATATTATCAGAGCTAAACAGTATTATTCTCCCCAGTCTGCTGTCCACAGGCTGCTGCCATTTGTAGACCTCATGGTCTATTGAGGTACCCTTGGGCAAGTTTACCTCTCTTTGGCCTAAGGTCAGTTTTTTGTGCACATACCCTGACCGCTTCCACAGCACATGACAAACAGAGAACACCAACCTCAGCATCCAGCACACTGAGTGAGATGTCACAGGAAACATGAGAAGAGTTCATTTTGAATGCCTCCTTCTGTGTATTTGAGGTGCCTCGTTTATACGTCAGATTACATATCTTCTCTCATTTAGGTTCTTTCCCTGAAAGTGTATGTCTACTGACTTCATTTCAGAAGGTCAGAGAAGGTAGGCGAAGGGCAGAAATGACGCCTGTAACAGTCGCCTTTCACTCTAAAATATTTCTGTTGAAACCTTCTTCCGGAATATAAATATCCTGATCCTTGGTCTTGTCCTCTCTCTTCCTGAAGGGATCAAACCCAGACTGACTAAACCTCCTGACAAAGCCTGTTTGTGTATTTTTCATTAAACCGCTATTGAATAAATAGTACGTAGTAAATAGGAAAAGAGACATTTTCCATCTCTCTTGCCTCAGGTGAATGCTTCAGCTACCAGGCTAAACAGTGCAGCTCTCACATGCTAAAATTGAGCCAGGGAATCCTTTCCTCTCTCATGAAAAGTGCAGGCATTGAAACATCTAATTCCAGCAAGCCTGCTACTATTTGCTGGACAGTAGGATTGTCTATTAGAATCCACTTGATCATCTTTGAAACTTGGAGGCCCACTTTGTACAAGGCTACTTCCTCAGCAGTCTGATAAAATACTTCTATATTGAAGGTGACCTCTTGCTTTCCAAGGATCTCAAAAATCTAGGCATGAAAAGGACAAAAAACAGTTTGGTGCTGTGCAGCATGAGACATTCTGCTACTGCCAGCCTCAGAATTTAAGACTTTAGATGAACTTTAAATTTAGATGTGTTCTAACTTTAGGTATAGACAGCTCCTGTGTACAAATTTCAAGGCTCATTGATCTCTAACTCTTGCTTCATTTCTTCTGTGTGGAAAAGAATCTTTGTCAAGAGAGAAGAGCATGTCAACAATCTAACTTCTTAAACTGGGGGAGCAATGAAAAATACATTCTTGTGAAACTCCCAGTGTGCAAAAGCAATTCTAGAACATGGGGGGGGAAAAGGAACTTTACTATGAAAAGAAAAATATTTGCCCATTTTTTATGTTTCCTTCGCTGTTTCAGTTACCTGGATATGAATGGGCCTTATTGAAAAATTAATAACAAGAGCTTACATGGGGAATATCCATAGGATTTTGTATATAAACCATACTTGTCTAAAGGGCCTGATAAAACAGCTGGTAGATATTAAGGACCAACATTCCCTATACACAATAAATAAGTACTATAGTATACTACAATGGTATCCCAGAATACTATAGTAGTATTGTTTTGGGCTGCATGGCCATAATCTCAGTTCTTATAAAACTTCATAACTCTACTGATCAATGCTAATTTAAACTGGCTGATCATCAGACACGCAGAGTGGGGGATTTAACTTAGCTAACTCAAATGTAATCAATAATCAATAGGAACCGTATGTGATTCTCTTGACCTCTTTTAGATATCTGCATAGGCTCAGACTAGCTGCCTTCTAGCAGTGTCTGTTTCTCACCACTGACCACAAAAGTGTCCCAGGGCGAACAGCTCAAATGCAAGCATCTGTGCTGTGGTGTCTTTCACTCCTAGTGGAAAAAACTGCTGTAGAGATCCACTGAGGGAATTGTATTAGACTCATCATTTCTGAGTAGAAGTCCGGCAATAGGTGGGTAGACATTAGTCAAGTTCCGCTCAAACCTCAAAGTCGACAGCCGGTGCACACATGAGCTCACACATGGGAGCTCTGCACTCGGCATCATTTCACTATTATACAAGTAGCCCTTCTCTGCTGTCTGTGTAGGAGTTTAATGGGTACTATTACAAACCATTGTTGTGATAACAGGGATTCTCCAACCATCTGCTGTAGCCAAGTTTCAATAACCTGGGAGAGGCAGTACGACAAAATCATCCCTGACTTATACTGGTGTGGTTATACTGGGGCTGATTTTGGCCCTATGCATGTCAGACAGAAGTTTATAATAAGGATTCCTTGTTCACTTCTCTGATAATCTGCTTCAAGTGTTCTCAGAAATAACTGCTAACGGCAGATTCACTTCCACCGCTCGGCTTCTCTTTTTCTTTTAAACTGAACCAGACCTGACAGACAATGTAAAACCCTCAAAGCAACTCTAATCCATTTCCAAAAGATGCCTCAGACTGTACGGTAGCCCAGGATTCTGTTTTGAATAAACCCATGCTCATGTTCTTTGCAACTGAGAATTTCCAATGTAAGTGCCTGGAAGGAGGAGGAGGAGGAGGGGAGAGAGGCTCATTAATAATCATGATGGTTTCGGTATTGCATAACTCGGTCAATTTGATCATCCACTGTGCTTTATCAGGTTTATTTTATTGTAGTTTGCTTGTATCTTTTCAGTTCCTGTTTTGGGGAGCTTTAGTTCCTGGGAGCTTTCATGCTATCCCCACTTCTAGCACTGTAAAACGGCGGCCTGCTGTTTTAATCACGCCTCTCTTTTTCCAGTGTTGTTTGCGCCCTGGTACAACCCATCTGCCTTGAATCTACTGCTCCACTGGGGCTGCACACATCTGCCAGCCAGACTACCTTCGAACACAATTACTCAATCCACCGTAAGGCTCTTTAATAGGAAACAAGTGTGACAACGGCAAGCCCTTTTTTCTCTCGCTCTCCCCTCTCTCTTTCCCTCTCTCCCCCTCTCTCTTTTTATTTTTTTTCCCTAAAACCACATACTCAAACTGCCCTAATAGAGATGAAGCTTGATAGATCCACCCAGGTGTAGGTGAAATGGTAGAGCCTCAAGCGTAATAGATGCTGTGCTCTTGTGCTGAAGTTCAGCGCAGTGTCCTGAAGGGTTGTCTAGCAGCAGTGAGATGGGTTGTTCTTTGCACAGTTAAAAAGTCAAGGAGCTTCCTCCAGCTTACATGTATGACTAATTTAGAAAGCAACCTGGATCTAGGTGAGTGCTGCAGAACTGTCTCTTCTCTTCCCTGCACGGACAAAGCACTGCACACAGTAAGTGGAAAATTTGCGTTTACTTATTTTACTTGGGAATTAATTAACTGTGTTTACTTTTGAGGGAATCCTCTAAAGGCTGGTGCAGAAATGAAGCAGAATAATGTTTGCATGCAGATCCCCTGTGTATTTCTTCCTGTTTCATTTTACACCGTGCCCTTGTCCTGCCACTTCAGTCTGATTGCTCAGATCATGCAGCTGGTCTGAAGCAGCTTTCTTATCTAAAACTGAGTATGATGATATCAGTAACACATAGGTCCATTTCTCTGTTAAGATATGTGTCTGTACAATATCTGATTACTGAGCAGAAAGTAGGGTTTAATAATTTCTGTTATGAAGTGCATAAATGAAAATATTTAAATGAAAAAAAGTAAAATTCTCTAGCCATATTTTAATTTTTTTAACTTTTTTAGGGGGAGGGAGAGGAGGGAAGGGAGGAAGCAAGAATTATAAATGTTAGGCATGGAGATTTAGAAGTAATTTAACCTGAAAAAGAAAGCTGCCTTATTTTGTTTACCAAACCATTGATTCAAACGTACTGAGAATGTTGCCAGACTATAAACTAACTAACTGTATCAACTACAGTGATAGTAAAGCTTGAAACAAAAAAAAAAAGAAGGTCGCTTGTCTAAAATGCAAGAGGCATATTAGAACCAGATGTATAGAATCTCAACTTTGACTCCTCAGTCTTTCATGCTTGGTTTAAAGCAGCCTTAAAATTGCCTTTACTTCGCATTTACAACTTTGGATTCGCTGTTAAACTGCGCTTGAACTTGAAGGCAAGATTTGATCTTAGCACACACAAATTCTTCGAGCCTCCTACCAGAGTTTTACTTTGCTATTGGGAGTCTGTTTACTACTGTACTGAATATCCTGAAGCACATTAACAAGCTTACTGTGATGGGCTTTCAGGTGGAATGTCAGCCAATGTAAAAGAATTTGTCCGTTCCATATACAAAATGTTCTGTCTGAGAAATAAACACATGCAGCATAAAAAGGACCTGCCAGCATCTCAAACAGATGATGACACGGTGTAAGAATGCATACCAGAAGTATGCCTGAATTTGTTTTCTGGAGGATCCAATGAGATGACACTTCCCACTTTAAGCTTAATTTATTCTGAACTATTACTCAGGTTGGTGGCTGTTGTCAACACTGGAAGTGGAACAAATGAGTCTGCATAGTTATGCCTATAAAATGCCTTCAGTAGTCTTCCCTTCTGCAGAAGAGTTATTTTCTTTGCTCTTGGACAGACAAGTATATATGGTCCTTTTAATTAGCCATGGCTTTAGGCTGCTACAGTTATCCTTTGTGTATGATAGCCATTAGCCTAACTACGCTGCTTAAAACCATCCCGCCTGTTAACAGTAAGCTTCTAAATATGGCAATTTAAAAAGGATGAAGTTGGAAGTTTTGGAAGGTAAAACAACCATCTCAGAAGAAATATTTAGACCTGTAGTTGCTGGCATCAGACAGCGGTCAACGTCTACCCCCTGCAGGAAGAGAATCTAATTTCATTGTGCCTCCCCTAGTGCATGAACGCTACAGTAGTTCAGATCATCCATTCGAGTAGCGCAGTTATTCTCCGGCTCCAACAACTGCCCCTTAATGACGAGGTCAGACTGTGATTAATAGAAAGTCATTTTCAAAGAATGGGATCACTAATAAATAGCATAACTAATAAATACCAATAGGTGTTTTCTCTCTCTTAAATTTAACCAGGGGAAAATAGCTTTTGGGCTTTAAAAAACATAATTAGCAGTCCTTTTCTTTCACAGTTGCAAAGTGCAAGTGTGAATACACAAGAAATTCCTGCCGACCTTATGTCAGCTGCATAATGTATATATCTTGAATACAAGTTTGCAAGAATCCATACACAATACTACTATATAAAAAAATGGTCCTAGATACTGCGGTGTAGTTAGGAGGTTAAGGTACAGCCAAACACAAGTGAGATTAGAGAGTTATGGGGCACTTACTCCCTGTCATACTCACATCAAGTACTTTGCCAGTATTTAGATCAAAACAAATTACTCTATTTTCACCAAACTACCAAATTTTGAGTGGTACTTTGTCTTTTGCTTTCCATGCAACTCCTTGCTCTGTAAAGCATTTAGAGACAAGAACAAGAAGCTGCCAACTGATAAGTTCCTATTTCTATAAATACACCTGACAACATTTACCCCAGTTTTGCTAGTCCATTTAATTCAAGAAAACTAAAAAAGTGTCATGTGTTTTGATCATATATATTGTGTAACTGCTGGGTTTTAACATATTTTTTTTAACTTCAGACATTAGGCCTCCACATGTAAGTTACAGTATCATCTAATATTTGGTATTACATTTTTGCAATGAAACAACTTTTAAATATTTTAAATAAGCATCATGTGACACCTTTTCTTCCCATTTGTTTTCTTCCCATTTGTTTATTATGACCCCTTAATCCACTTCTTTTCTCTCTTTCAACATCTTTCCGATACACACATGCATATATGCACATATACACAGTAATATTATGTCTTATGCTTTCTCCTCACTTTGAAATAGAGTTTTGGATCCTTCAAGACCTCTTCTGTAGGACTCAGTGCCTAAAATAATTTGAACACGAAAAATATGGCATTTCTATGTAATAGAACCTAATCCTGACCTCAGTTAAAGCACATGAGCATAACAGTTCTGGGTTTATGCATAAACTTTATCATCATTGCCCATACCCAAAAAAGAGCAAGTATCAATTTGTTGAGCAACAATGTTTATTTCTGATACTAATTATTCATTAGTGTTGACAGTGTACTTTGCAGGACTATGATACTTACCGGAATTATTATACTATCCACTTTTGAAATTAATTTGTGTGTGAAAAAATGTAAAAAACTAATCGGGATCTAGAAAAGATACCCAGATCTGAAAGCACAAGTTGTTCACCTAAATGTTCAGGCCTAACTTTGTCTTCATTAGGCCTTTCATTTAAAGGCAGGAATACAACCCCAGGAGGCTTAGTTTAGGCACAGACATTTGAGATATTTAGCTATATTAGTTCCACGTTCAGCTGAGAGCCTAATGGGAAAATGTAAGTTATACTTAAGAATTATAATGGAAGCACAATGCCTAACACTTCAGTAATTTATAATAGTCAAGAATTTGTTAATTATTTGGTAGTAATTTTGAAAATATTTTGTTAATAGGCTTAATTTGGCTATATTGTTTACTAACAAAATTTCACTGAAGACGTAAATATTAAGCAAGTCTTTTTTCTTTCTAAAACTAACTTTTCTACAGAAGGCTTTAATTTTACTCCCATTTGCTAGTATAGTGGAAGCTATAGGTATTGTATGACACAATGAATCCTGTATTATCTTCTTTGATACTATTACTCATGGCTGCTAAAGATCTAATGAGTCTTAAACTGAAAAAGATGTAGAAAAAGTGCTTGTAGGCATAAAAATGTGTTACTGATGAGCATCAAAAGATTACCAAGCCATTAGATAGGGTTACAGGAAAACCTCAAATAATGTATACTCCACAAATCCGAAATATTTTCCATAAGCAATCACTGAAGAAATTTTCTCCTCATCTGTGTTGTTATTATTCTTCATATAAAGCATCAAATCTAAGTTCAGATCTTTGTTCTGCTGAGGCCTATGTATTGCATGTCTAGTTAGTAAGTACTGCTAGTGCTATTTACACTAAATTCACTCATGTTATTTAGACCAATGAACTGCAGATTTGCAAATTTCACTTTCCTAAAACTTGGTTACTTCTGTTAGTTTAGGTAGAAATGAACATAATTTGGTTTTCTTTCTTACATTAAGTAAATATCAATGCTGATTTGATGCATGAGCTGTTACTTAAGAGGGTATTTTAGGTACTGCCATGGAAACTAAGCCTTTGATCTAGAAAGCTTATGTCCATTGATAATTAGTTCTTGGTAGTGAATGTCTGACACTTACTTTTTAAATCATGTTTAATACCAAGTAGGTCACATTTAATGATAAACCAATATTTTAGGAATCTGGATGTAAGGATAGATTTCTTGCTGTTGTCTACATTAAAGCTAAATAATCTCAAGGAAAAAAAAAAAAGAAAAAAAAAGAAAAAGTTTTTCAAAATTTCTGGTGCATTCAAACAATTATTACATTTTGTGTCTTACTGCTCTGTATCAAAATAAAAGTCTTAAAATAGCGTAAAGTTCTTCTTTACACTTATTTAACTCAGTGGTATCACAGTAAAAAGGTATTGATTTGTTTATTGTTGATAATTTTATTCTAATATATGAACTTGTGGACAGTCACATAAAGTGCTTATATGAAATGATGCTGACATTCTCATTTATTATCCTCATGTTCCCGTACCAGTTTGTCAAACTTTTTGTTTGTCATAATTACCAGTATGTTGGTCTCTGACAGAGGTGAACAGCTTGGATGCTGATGACAGGAAGTACAAATATTCAGGAGTAATGGAAGTAAAACTGCAGGAAGAAATTGAAAATCATGCTTTTCTAGAGCCAAGATATGTGTCACCCTCTTCTTCCTATGCAGCATTGGAGTGCAAATGTTATTAAAACAAACAGCAAAGGAGAGCATTTTAAGAGCAACATGCCTCTGCCCTTGTTCTAAAAACGTGAGTTCACTTGAAATGATTAATGGGAAAGGCTTTCTGGGTTTTTTTTTACTGCAATTCTTTAAAGGGTGATAAAGATATATGAACCCCATGATATGCACAAATCCTATGCACAATGACTAGGAGTTTGATTCAGTAGCTTATACTCTGGTGTAAAACCTCAGAAAATAGTGGTAAGGAAACCATGAATCAGAATAATTTATTTTTCATTATTTTTTTTCCTTTATATTTAAGAGTGAGAAAAAGATTCAACTAGACTAACCAATAAAATTGTTTTGTGTTTTTTTCCAAATCTTATTTTGGATTTACTATATTAAATTCAACTCAGGTGTTATCTCATTTGTTTCCTTGGGATTAACAGCAGGGCTCAATTTTTATTTTGGACTGTTTTAAAGTAACACCAGCTACGAATTTTGTTACTCTGACAACTTTGAAATTAAAAGCCTGTAAAATTGGGACAAATTGGCCAGCAATACTGCACACAGGAAGGGTTGAGGTCAAAAATGTGTTTGTTAAATTTCCAAAAGGTTGTGTTGGAGTTTAAAAGCTCCATGAATGTAAACCAGTCTTTGAAATATCTGCACGGCAAATTCACATGGTGCATATTACAGATGTGTGTCATACCTGTGTAATAACATTAGTGTTCCCTCAGAATTTACATTAGAGAAAATGAAAGAAACATGCATGGTACAAAGTAATGTGTTTTCTACTGGAAGTGTTTTTACCTCAGTAGGTTTTCTCATGGTGTAAATAGACCCTTTCATCTGGAGAACTGATATGTGGTACGGTTTTAGTAAAGTTGGGTTTAAATCACAGGCCTTGTGCATCCACAAAAACATAGATTTTCTTTTCAATGCTGTGGCAATGTGAGAAAAAAAAAAAATCCTGTTTTTCTAAATCACATTTTGTAAAATTCCTAAAGAACTAGTTCATTAGTAAACACAAATATATTCCTGTTACAATGAAGATAATTCCTGACACATCTACTGTCCTAGGCAAGATTTTAAAGAGAAATAACAGGCTCTCTATAAGAACACAAGATTTACAGACAAGTATGTCACCAACAATACTGTCTCTGTCGCATTCAGAGTCTTCCAGTATCATTCTAAGAAGTCTTCCTAGTGCAACCTGCCCTACTGAAAAATGGGGAATTCACTTCATTATCCTGGGCAACATACTTGAAAAATACCACCTGAAACATAGCCTTCACAATATTTCACAGGTATCAAGATGAAAACAAAACAAAATAAAGGCCATGTTATAGGACCATAGAGATGTCGCTTAAAGTCTTAACAACTTTCCAAGCCAAATAATACATGGAATGAGTGTGAGCAGGGTATGAGGGCAGCAGTTTCGCAGCTTTTTGCTCTGTAGGGCAAAGCCTATTTCCATTTACCTCCATTAGGAAGACAAAAACACTCATCCCTGACCGATCTTCCACCGGTTAATGCACAGCTGAAAAGTGAGATGGTGTTACCATGTTGATTTTCAACAAGGATAGGACAGGACAGGACAGAAGTTACAGGGGTTTTTCTACTTGAAAGATAATCATCCTTCCAACCCTATTAGTGGAAAAAAAGCCATCCTTAATTTAATAGAGATGGTTTGCATTTTCTTTTGGTGAAGCAGAGATTTGAGAAGCCTGTGCAGATGGCCAGCACTTCAGAGAACTGCTCTGTCAGGCCTTCTTATGCATCCAGAAAAACCCAGTATGCCAGCAAAGGTTGATGGGCCATGGATCAGTGTTTCCATGACTTCATATGCCAAAGTTTGCAAGCTGATGAGTGTATATGTGAGGTGGCAGGGATATACCAGTCAAAACCCTGTTAGTTATTTCATGGAATTAGTTGTGGTTCCTCAGTGGTTCCTCAGTCCATCCATTCGTCATATTACAAGAAACTCCATTCAAGTGACCTTAGTTGGCAGCTATTTTAGCAGACCAAGAGAAGAGATTTAACGACATGACAAGTGAGCTACTCATTTATCACTGTAACGATTCCCTTCACACCAGGTTTAAGGCACATTAGCAGGGTTTTGTGGGAAAGCAGACACAGCTGATGCCCGTGCTGTATTGAATCTATGAAAAAACAGATAACTGCTGTCTCCAGAGAGGAAATTCTGCCAAAACCCACATTGATTTCCATAGCACTTGGACTTAACATAGGGTTTTGATTTAGCACCTTTACAAAGAGTTAAATGTACATATACTTGCATTCATAAAAGAATACATCAATCACACTTCATGTTATTAGATTTAAGATCTTGTAGGCTACAAATTTACTTACTGTTAGCCTTTAACAGTATTTTCATGACCAATCACAAATTTGACGAGGGATGACAACACCCATTTACAGCAATTAATACGATCTCACAGAAAGCAAGGTTTTATGAACCTGATAATCTCAAGTGTTTTGGATTTGTTTGGGTTTAAAAATGCCAGTGGCTACTTGTCAAACTTCATTTGTAAATCAAAATTGTTTTTTGGCTCTACACCTGCAAAACAAGTGTTCAAAACTTGTAAACTTCTTTATGGCTTTTTTTTTTTTTTTTTTTTTTTGCCTTCGGATACTGTGGAAAGAGTCCAAGACAATTTTTTTATGGCTGAATTATAAACACTTGAAAAATGGAGTTTATAATGAAAATGCTGACACAGCTTTAATTATTGCAGCATGAATGATTTTATTATACACTCTTCACAGTGTCTATACATACAAAGTACATGCTCTAGTGTTCTAATATTTCATTTAAGAAAAAAGCAATTACTTAGCAGATGTAGAGAGCTAAGCAGAAATAGGCTAAACCAATACCTTTATGCTGTTTGAAAACCTATATGGAATGTTATTACCACATAAAAGGGTTTATACTTTAGAAGACTCAAAGGTACAGAGAACCAGCTAAAGCAATAAACTGCTCTGGTGTACTTAATTAAAAAGCTTCAAGTTACTGAAGTCAACTGAAAAACAGAAGGTTTGATTCTTTAAGGTAATTTTGTCCTCTTCTGTTAAGTGCTTATCAAGTGTTAAAGAATTAAAATGCCGTCCCAGTAGTTTAAGTAGAGAATAATTTGCTTTTCTTCTATTGAAGGCAATTTTTTATGCTGTCAGCCTAGACACATGTAATGAAACGGGCAATATGGATATAATTGGGTGAGATGGTTTGGTTTAATTTACCTTTAATTAACCGGAATTGTAGAAGAAGCTGGGAAATTAGTACCGAGACATTTCAGAAAACCATTTTTTAGTGTTTATCTCTTTACAAAAAGCTGGAAATTTTTTCAAAGGAAAACAGAACATTGCTAAAATACATTTGCAGTTTATAAGCACAAAATTTCAGAGTGGTGGGTTTTGACTCAGTCATATGGAAGACCAATCTCCAGTCTGGCTTTGTCAGTTAAACTGGAGAAATTATGAAAAACGATGGATTACTGTGAACTATGTTTCTATATACTGTTTAGTTTTAGTGCTGCTGCATGTGATCGATTTTAGAGAAGTTAAGGGGGAGGGGCTGTTTTGCTTTGTTGGGTGTTTTTTCCTTCCTAAAATGATGCTACAAATTCATGAAAACACCTCCTTTTGGAAAGTCCAGAGTTTGCTCTTTCCCAAAGGTAAGTGTGGAAACTATCTGGCTAAATAGAGGTCCTTTTCATTCCCCATTTCTTGAGCCAGGTCTGCATTATCCTTCGCATGGTTTGTGCTGTCACATGATATCAGCCAAGAGCAGGCAGAGAACAGCAGTGCCCTGGGCTCAAATCTCTGGACACACTCTGGGGCCAAATGCAATGAGGTGGGTGGTTTGGCCTCTCCAAGCCAGGTCCAAGTTGTGCTCTGGGAACATCTATTTGGAGAGAGCTGCTGACTCCCCAGGCTCTGTGTACAACGTCCAGCACAGCACAAAGAGACTGAGCAGAACCAAGAAATCTGCTTCAACCATAAAAACATAGGAATTATTATTGTGTTTACGTATCTGCTGTCTGTGTCTGAAATTCTGCACCATTTTACCGTCTGTGACATATATATGGAATTTTAGCGTTCAGCCAAATCAAAAACGTAAGGACAGTTCTTCACCGGCTCAAAGGAATATGCATGTTGAGGTCCTATCTGGTTCCAGCATGTATTTTTGGCTGGAAAGAAGTGCAGAAAAGGTGGATTTTTAATGGTTTGGAGGGAAGAGGAAGAACTTGGTGGCAGTCAATTATAAAGCTGTTTAACCAAACTTGTGGCATATAGGATTTCATTTGCTCTGAGTTCATTCTTATTTCAGTTCCAACAGCAAGAGTAGAATTTGAACACTTGATAAAAAATTACAGGTTACTACAACAAGTAATTACCTCTTCTAAATTTATGTGATTTAAAATTTACGAACTCAATTTTAACCATTGTTTTTTTGTAATATTATTGTCCACCTATTTTATAGTCCTTCTGGGGGGGTGGGTCCTATAAAATGTGGAGGTTTTTACAGGTACTTGTCCCAGATTGGTTTCTCAGTCTATATAGAGTTTATATACTCGCTAGCGTGATGTAAGAACACCCATTGTATGATTCATTTTTAGGTTGATGCTACTGCCCTCTGGATATAACTTTCTTTCTACTGAAAGATCAGTAGTAACTATCAAAGGACTTTGTAGCACTCATTTCCAATCTTCAGTTACCTGTATTAGGTGCTTAATAATACATGTGATAAATCTGGATCTAAATTTTAAAGCCTTATGTTATAAACCATATTCTCCAACTCTTTGCTCACTCTATCAAATCATCTGATGCGTGGGCACCAGAACTGGAAACAGCATCCAATGGTACTAGCTACACTAAAGAAAAAAACACAGAAGTAATTTAATTTCAGTAATCCATATTTCTTTGCTTGGTTTGAATAGCAGCCTTTCTCTTCTTTTCAGGACGATAAAAGCAGTACTCCTATCAGTTACACTCGTTTTAAAGGTGTGGTTTCATTGGGTTTTGTGTGACTCACATTTTATATCAGGTCATGTAAATTAGAATCAGGCCATGTATATTTAAAATTTTAGGTCTCTAATAAGTTCATATTTCATTCGGTTTTAACTTTTTGCTTTAACTAACTGTATTTTGCCCATACCACATAATGTAACATAATATTTCAATCAATCTTCCATCTAGTTTCATGAGTGGATATTATTTTAGTTCTGCACAATATATATTAGGTGAAATCAAATATAGTAAGATCCTGTTTAGTTGACATTCAAAACGAACATCTACCAAACAATTTAGCAACCTATTTTAGCTTGTAACAAGGATGCCGAATAAATTTGTAAATAATTCCTTCATTATTATCAGAATGCTGGAATGGAAACCAGCAGTAGGGCAAGTTTGCAAATACAGTATGGATTTTACACACACTATAAAGTAGCAGAGGGGGAAGAGCATGGTGAATTCAAGAGGGCAATATGATCTTCACATAGAAAAGAAATTTCCTGCTGTTCAGACCAGTACACTTAACAGTTGTTACTATTTCACTGTGGTCATGCATTTTAAAAAATTATGGGCATAAAAAAAAAAAAAAAAAAAAAAAAAAAAAAAAAAAAAAAAAGATTAAATCTTACTTCAGAATGCTTAAAAATAAGCAAAAATTTAAATAGTGTGACAGTCTAATATTTCATTTTCTAACGTCAACAGAGAATGCAGGAGCAGGTCAGTAGCGAATGATGAACCTACCCTTCTGTTCTCAGCTGTCCTGGTGCAAATCTAGAGATACAAGAAGTATCCATGCAAAGGTTAACTCCAGGGAGCAGCAGTGCCATCAAACCCCTTGGCAAATGTATAAACAGAAAACAAGCCAAGCCTGAAAACAATAAAAACAGATAGAAAAGTGGCCAATTAGCCATATCATTGATAAAATTAAATATGACACAAACAAAGCTAATTATGTCCTTGTTCTCAATTCAAATTTTATTAGTTTAGGAGCCCTCGGAGGTAGCCTAAATTATATGTATTATGTTTAGTTTGATGGGATTTTTTAACCTGTTTGTGTTATGGCCTCCTGGGCTAGATCTCCAGCTGGCACAAATAAGAGGTTCTATTACCTTCAGTAGGACTGAGAGCATTTTACACAGTGGAGGACCAGGGACCCCAGCTGGATTTGTTTGCTGACCAACCAGATCCTTGGATAGTTTTTTGATTGCTTTGTTGGTTGGTTGGGTTTTTTCTTCTTCTTTTTTTTTAACATATGAAAACATTTAGGGTTTAATCTCACACTGTATCTCTACAAGTTTTAGAAAAGTGAACATTACCATACAATTGCCATGATGAAGAAAGGAAAACTAACAACTTTCTCGGTCTCAGTAAAACATGTGAAAAACAGAGTGGGAAAGAAACCTCTTTTATTCTGCAGCAGTGCAAATGTTCTCTGGAGTGCAGCCTTGATCTCCCCATTTCCAGATCCTGGAACTAGTTATAGTTCATAGCAGACCTTCATTTAGCATGTGCCTTTTCCTTGCAAACAGAAACACAGACATGTAGGGGATGGTATATATCCACGTCTTATACTAGTATGGAGTGGCTCTCTCATTGTGGCTGTAGCACAGCACATGGTACAGGGAATAATAGGTCTCAGCTGGCACGTTAGTAATACTGGCTATAATTACACCCCTGAAAGATGCATTAAAAGAACATTATTATTATGGTGGAGTTAATCACTTTGCTGTTGCAATATGCTGGAATAAGTGTCACTTGCTCACATACCCCTCATGGCTCGCATAGCATGTGTAGTGCCAACTTTGTGAACCATTTTTCAGTGTTTTGCTTTCTCATCATTTCAAGGCTGGCTGCAGACCATGGTGTAAATACAATAATCAAACTTGTTTTGATGACACAAATATTAATATTCCTGTGAATTGCGCTTCTCTATTATGTCAGTTCTTTAGAAATATGAATTTATATGTACAACTTTTGAAATAGAAGTATGCTATTAATCCCATTTTGGAGGGATCCTTTATCAGCAATGTGCTTTTCTAATTGATTTACAAGATACAAAATGTACATCTGCATGATATTTTCAAAAGGCAATTCCTCTGACAGATTTTTTGTGTCATTGAATAATGTATAATTCTAATGAAGAATTTACTAAATTTACAAATTATAATTTCAGAGGGAATCTAGAGAAATTTGAATGTATAATTGTCAATAACCAAATGAAGAGAGTAATCTTTAATGGTGAATTGTTAATGGAGGTCAGTGAGTCAAGTGAGGGTCAAGTAACAGCACTCCATTCCCAAATCCACATATGTGATAGAGGGTACAGTCAACAGTCATGTCAAAGACCAGCTGAGAAACAATGACACATTAAAGCAATTTTAAATCAGATAAGGTGTAATGTTCTCCACTGATTCATAGCTACTGAATTAACTGTGGCAGTTGAAGGCATATCTTAGGGCAAGGGAATAAACTGAAGAGGTACAAGGAGAGAATGGTAAAATCAGATTCATCAAGATAGCCCAGAGAAGCTGTGGATGCCCCATCCCTGGAAGTGTTTAAGGTCAGGCTGGATGGGGCTTTGAGCAACCTGCTCTAGGGAGAGGTGTCCCTGCACATGGCAGGGGAGTTGGAACTTGATGATCTTTAATGTCCCTTCCAACTCTAACCATTCTATGATTCTAAATACGGGTTTGTGTTAATAGAAATGGATAAGCAACAGTGCAGTTACTTGGTCAGATTCCTTCATGCAGGAGCACAGAAGGAAAAGTAGGAAGTTTGCAGGTAACTTTCTTGTGCTTTTTGCTTTTGGAAACAAACCTCTCAGATTTTTGACTTCTAGACTTGCTCAAAACCTCCCTGAAATTCAGTAGAACTAGTTTGTTTTTCCACAGGCTTCAGTGGGTTTTGGATCAGAATCTTTGAACACCGGTTCTGGATCAGGTAGAATGACATCAGACACCTTTTTGCAGGATATGTTCATTTCATAGACGAGGTGGGATATTCTAAGCTTCAGTTGCAATAATGTAAATTGCCAGCTCATTTGTAAGAGTAGAAAGGCATGGGGAAAAACCTTCAACAAGTATACATAAAAAAGTGATATGTACAGAAACAAAAAGTGTGGGCATCTACCATCAATCCTTTCCCTTCTTTGAACTATTTAATTTCTGATTCATTACATACTTTTGCAATGGAGCAATTACATTTTATTGGCTTTAAAGAGACAAGGTTATGTGCCGTGAATGGTAGTATGCCATTTTTAACACCTGTTGAGAGTTGATCACAAAGAAGGCATTTTCTGCAGATGCTGTTTTCTGAAAAATCACTAACATAATCCTTCCATAATACCAGCAGCTGTAATAATATCATTAATAACCACTTGACTGCTTAATCAACATTCGTTGGTTAGCAGTGGCTTTCCCCAACATTTTTAAGACAATTTTGTATGAAGGTTAGCAGGAAATTTTTGACAGAGAGTTTTTTTCGTTCATGCAAAGAAAATGTCAACTTCTCCCAGGTACTTTTGAGACGCATGTATCACTGCTGGTGACAGTCCAACCAGAATGCATCCCTCAAGTAAAGGATAGGATGGGTGGTTGTGTGGGGCACAAGTACAGAGACAAAGTCACCCAGGTCATTTGGGTGTTCAAGTTACCTGTTTAGGCTGTTGTTTGCCTGCTGAAGTCTATGTTTTTCAGGCAAAAGAATCAGAGATAATTTTCTTCACACCAGCTGCAGGCCTCTGGATTGTCTGTTTTGGATGAAGGTGTCCATCATTACATCCCCTCAGTTCGGGCTGGATAGGGGAGAAAGCAACTCTAAGCTAAATCTCTATGTGTCATGGGCTGCCATGTATCACTGAACAAGAAGCCAAGCTATTTGATAGTGTAGATGCATACATTATTTTGGTGTAACTGATTTTCTTCTTGAATTTGATTATTTTGGAGTGATTTTCCTTTTTTTTTTTTTTTTTTTTTTTTCCCCTGAAAGTGTTCTCCTGTGGAAGGTGGAAAAATAGAGTATTAAAAAGAAAAAATATTCTCATTTACTCTAACAAAAAATAAGATTAAAAAAAAAAAGAACAGTGATACAGGGAACAAAATCTTCCATCAAAACCAGAGAAGATGTACACATGAGCTGACTGATTCTGGATTTGGCTCTGGATGGGATTTTGGGGGGAATCTAAACTTTTGGCCGTGAAAAGAAAGAACTGAAAGAAGATCCTAACAATTCTACAATTTTCTTCTGAGAACGTTACTATCAGAAGAAAATGTATTTTTTTCCAGGTGTTAAAGACAGATTTTTGGATCCTCCTACTCTTTATCATTCTCCCTTGAGATTTTTTTTCAGACAATACCATTTCTGTAGTGACCTTTACAAAGCAGAGCACCAGCTTGATGAGTAGAAGTGCTGATTTCCAAAGTTTCCATCTCCACCTGTTGAAGAAAAAACAAAAGTCACCTTGTTTCTACTGAATGTCTTATGAAAAAGTACAAAATGTCTATAAAGATAAAAAAAATATGATGTGGTTTACCCTCTTTTGTGACACTAGAACATCACAGCAGGACATGGAAGTATTGGAAATGTTTAACAGGAAACAATCAGCTAAATGTAGGATAAGGTCTATTTAGCAATTACAATGTATAATGAATACTCGTACTAATATGAAGATTATAAAAAACTCCAATCATTAGAAGGAAGGTGATTTAATTTTTTTCTGTGCATGATGAGCATAATCAACATCAGTAATTCTCAAATACAAGAATACTCCTATTGATCAGTGGAAATATTTTTATCCCTGTTGTAGGTTAGCCCCAGTAGGCTGATAAGATCCACGCAGCTGCTCACTCACTTCCCTCAGCAGACAAAAAGGCAAATGTGAGAAAACTCTGCACCTTCCCCAGTTTTTGTTACTAAGCAAAGTTTTGTATAGTATGGAGGAATATCTTTTCAGTCAGTTGGGGTCAGCTGTCTCTGTTTTCAGGTACCCCCAGACTACTCACTGGCAGTGAAGTTACAAGTCCAAAACATAGTACCGTAAGAGCTAGTATGAAGGAAACTATTCCAGCCAAAACCAGCACAATCACCAAACACTTGCTAGTAGATTAGGATGATCAGAGGGCTGGAGCACTTCTCCCATAGACAAGCTGAGAGAGTTGGGATTGTTCAGCTTGGAGAAGAGAACGCTCCAGAGGGACCTTACAGTAGCCTTCCAGTAACTGAAGGGGGCCTAC
Source organism: Thinocorus orbignyianus (assembly GCA_013400375.1). Lineage (NCBI taxonomy): Eukaryota > Metazoa > Chordata > Aves > Ciconiiformes > Thinocoridae > Thinocorus > Thinocorus orbignyianus. The sequence goes on from VXBW01004281.1 coordinate 1,271,293, forward strand.
AAGAAAGCTGGGAAGGACTGTTTGCAAGGGCACACAGTAGGAGGAAGGGCAATGGTTTTAAACTAGAGCAGGATAGGTTTAGATTAGACATTAGGAAGAACTTCTTTCCAATGAAGGTGGTGAGATACTGGAACAATTGCCAAGAGAGATGGTGGAGGACCCATCCCTTGAGACATTCAAGGTCAAGTTTGATAAGGTTCTGAGCAACCTGATCTAACTAAAGATGTTCCAGTTTACTGCAGGGAGGTTGGACTAGATGACCTATAAAGGTACCTTACAGCCCAACATGTTCTGTGGTTCTATGATTAAAACTGTTCTTTTCAGAAGGAAGTCTTTAAAAGGTTGGTCTTTGGGCAGGTATGCACTAGATTTCTTGTGTCCCTGAAAATTCAATTAAAATGGTTGTATCAAATTTTTATGCTAATTCTTTCATTTCAAAAATGTTTGTTTATACAGGCAGAGTTTGGTAAGACAAATTTCCTTCATACCAGAATTTTTATGGCAGAATCAAAAATAACTTTTTTTTTTTCAAGTCAGTTATCGTTAGTACTGAATGGATATTAGACTACAGTCATGCACCTGTTAACATATATAGTTTTGAACAATAAGGGATACAATTTTTTTTTCTTTTTTTTTTTTTTTTTTTTTAAAGTCTGGTAAAACCTCCCCGGATTTTGGGGGGTTTTTTGTTTTTTTTG
>VXBW01004281.1:1272044-1290754 GCA_013400375.1 Thinocorus orbignyianus
TTTTTTTTAATGATTTCAATGCAAACCAGACATGATTTGGCTATATTTTACTTTCTGTCATTGGATACAAAATAACCTAAAACTTCAATTGAGACCAAAGATCATGAGCACATATAAACCAAAGCGAGGGTGAGATATGGGGCAAGGGACTGTTTTATATGAAATATTTGAAATCTAAGCCTGAAATTTCGGAAAAGCATTGATATATGTTTGACTTCATATTCCTCAATTCCTAGATCTTGTATTACCTGACCGAAAGTCTCATGCATTTTTATAGCACAAGCAGTCATTCAGCAGTTATTAATGCCTAATTAAAACCACAGTCATGAAGAAGTTCCCTAAAGTGCTCCTTTAGGGATGCCAGTGTATCTTTTTAAGTCTTTTGTCTCTTTCTGCTGTTTCTGAGATGAAGATAGCTGAGTCACAGTAAATGCTAATTTCTATAATGAGATTGCCTCATGCACTGGCATTCCCTCCGGAGTGAAGAACTGACAGTGTTGCAAATGCATCAGCTCATTTAGAAGGACCTGAACTGGTATTAACCTGTCACGTCCTCCAGGGAAAACCAGGTAACAGAAAAAGCAAGGGAAAAGTCACCTCAACAGATAAGTTGCTCTCCATGAAAACAGGGTTGTTTTGTGCTTGTCATTTCAACGGTTTGGGTCAAAAGTGACCTCAGAAAACACAACTGGGATTTTTTAATTTATTTTTTAAATTGCATTTCACAGACTCCACAGGCTTGCTGCACTCTGTCTCATGCACATTCTTGATCTCTTTCTCTCCCACTCTTCTAGACCCTGTGTTCCTTTCTTTTACTGATGTTCTGACTCTCATTTTTCATCTGCTTACACCCTTCTCTTCCTGCATTCTGCACGTTCTTTGTCTCTTTCTGTCTCTCTTTTAATTTAATCTTAGTGGACAATACTTTCCTGTTTTCCTGTTGTTGTGGCCCACAGTTTGTATGAGAAGGGGGCTGTTGCTTTCTTATGTCATTCATCAGTTCTTCTGCTGCTTCTCAGATATCTCTGAAACCGTCTTCATCTTTCCAACCCCTACTACTTAAAGTCTTCATGTTAGCATACCATAAAATGCCTCGTGATCAATTTTTCTTAGCAGATGCTGAATAAGATGGTTAAAGTCTTCCTTTATGATCAAAGATGTCAGTCATACTGAAAGAGAGTATTACTCAGGGTGGTGGAAAATGTTTGTGCAATATTTACCATGGTAACAGTAATAGTAGGGAGTTTATGACGAACAACGAAGTGCCTTCTTTTAGGTACCCTAGGAAGTGAGCCTCACAAAAGATTATTGCCACAGGATTATGGCATATTATTTCAGCCTCAGGTGCTGATTTTGCACCGCTAAATTCCTAAGAGTATGCTTATTCTGCCTTCCCTGTCTTATATCCTTATATATTGGCTGGATACACTAACAAGCAGTTGCTACATTTGACCTCAGGGATGTCTGTATCAGTGCTCGATGAAGTGATCCCTTTGTCTAGTTTTTGCTTAAAATCGCTCAAGATAAACAACAACAGATGAAAATGTGTAGAATTGCACTCGTTTTACTCCAATCTAGTTGTAAAAACTGTAAGAAATGAAAATGCAAACAATAAGTTGCAGATAATAAAATTTTGTGAGCAACAGAAATTAGAAAAAAAAAAAAAATGCTGGGATGTTTAATTCCCAAATAACATCCATCCACCTCTTGATTTTTAAGCAAACTTTTCATCGGGTGAGTCATTCATCAAATGTTGAGGTCAGCAAATAATGTTAACATACAGTAAAAATTCCTAATGACCACCAGTTGCATGTAAAGTATCAATGTTTTGCTTATTGTATACGACACAGAAGGAGGAAGTAACACAACCTGCATTTTATTACTTGAATCAGATGCAAAGGGTTTTCAAAACTTCAAATTCAACTGAAAGCAGCTGTTGGGAAAATATCATTACATTATACCTTAAGCTACAAAAACCAATTTAATGGTGACATTTTATTTTATTCAGATGGTCCCTTCTTTTATTCCATCTAACCCAGTAAAGCCTGTGGAAATTGTATCTGGATGAAATCACCAGAAGGTGAAGGGCCCATGACTAAAAACATTCTTTAAAGATTATTCAGGGTTGCGGTCAAATGGAATAGCAGCACTAACGAGAGCAAAGGTCTCCATAGCTACAGGAAGTAATATTACATCATTTAGCAGTACCTATAAGAAAACACAGACTTGTCACTAGATTTGGTTAAATTTTGATTAAAGTGTTGTATAAAACCATTAGATACTATAGTAAACACAGGTATTTAAAAAGAGGGTGTGATCTGTCATTCGTCCAGATCACTATACAACGGTGGTGGCAGGTGGAATTACCTCACACCCCATTCACTTCAAGTTACAGTTGTTGCACTAGTTTAATTAATTATTTCCATATTTTCCTAATTATTTTCAAACTGTCACTCATCTTAGATGTTGATACAGTGATCCTGCATGAGGGCTGAGCACAATTATTGTACTTTTACCTTTAACTTCAGAAATCAGAGCAGAGTTGAACCTGAACATGTCCAGTCTGTGGTCAGCAGAGGACGCTTAGAAGAGTGTGAGCATAAAACGCCTCTGCCCTTTGGCACATCCCCTGGCTTTTGGACTTCAGGTGCATCTTATCCTTCCAGCTGGCCGCCCTCAAAAAGTTTTGCTTCCGTGAAACCATGGCTATTGCATTCTTTAAATTGTTTAGACTTTAATTTCACAACACTCTGTGACAATGATTTTTGCAATTTATGTTTTCATTAAACGAAAAAAATTAATACTTTTTTTGTTTGTTTGTTTGTTTTCAACCTGCTGCCAGATGCTTTGTGCCCAGCTGAAGGTTTTATGAGACACGCTGAATGCTGCCTAATCAGCTATTAAGATCAGAAGAGATTAAAATATGAAACAGAATTTTATGCCAAGGAAGCAAACTCTGATTAATTTCAAGAGCTAAGCCCAAAGGAATAGAAATGTATATGGCAACTAGTTACGCAGTTCCTCCAAGAAGAAGAAGAAGAAAAAAATAATAAAAAAATACGGTTTAGAGTAAGAAAGCCCAGAGAGGCTGCTGGATAGACATATTTGCATACCACATCTTCGCTAGTGTACTAGGTACACTGATGCTACCAATCTGAAAAGTGACCCTAATAATGAGATGATTGTTTAATATATATATTCTGCTTATTTGGGGCATTTGCCAAAACTCCTCAGAATATAGTAGTCAACATCATTATTTCATAGAAAAGTGAAGATGAGTGACTCCAGAGCTCATGAGAAAATCATCGTAGTCGCACCTAACCATGATCAGAACAAAATATACATATGCATACATACACACGTATGTATCCTTATATATATATAATTTTAAAAAGCAAACTTGTTTCAGTGTACTCATTTCACTTTACTAATATTTTCTTTTAAATGAAATAATATCTTTATTTACAAAGCAAACAAAATTTACTTTAATCTAAATTCAACCACCTGAAAGTTAATATTAAATCTTGGGATACCGGTTCCTTTCAGGTTTTTAAAATTCCCCCAAACCAAGGAAAATCTCATTAAATTATCTGTTACTCTTTGTAATGTTCATAAAGTTTCTGTGTACCTTAAAGCTACTAATTCATTTAATAAATAATCTCAGATGAATGTAACCAATGTGTTTTCTCATAGAATTTGTACAACCAGCTACCAGAGATTTAAAAAGTAACTATTTTCAGAGGTGTCCTGACAAACAGTTACCCAGTGAGTAGCCATTACTTTCATATGTAGTTTACAATAAACTTGAATGTAACTGTTCTTTTGTTATGTGTCTGCATAATCAGGTCTTAAAACACATACATTTTCCTGATCATGAATGAATTGGGAAGAGGACAGATTTACTCATTGTCACAAATACCTTTGCAAATAAAAGCATAGCAGAAGCTTAAACATACAGACACAAATAATTCTGAGAAAGTTCAGACTAGTCAGTGCTGTCAAAGAAATTTCCTACAAAGAGGACTGCCTTGATTACTCTGAATAACAATAATGCTGAGGTAGGAGAATTCTTCAAAAATCCCCACTGATCCAACTTTTGTCTGCACAGTTAAAAGTTCATTGAAGTGTTGTTTGCACTGATCAAGAGATTAGAAGTATGGAATCATTGCTGAAATTCTGCAACTGTTATGAAGCATAAACATTAGGAAATTAATTGATTTTTCCCAAGTGAATTTTATATGGTGTGCAATATTTAAGTTGGCAAGACTTACATAGTTTGGTCATTTTGAAGTATGTCATAACAGAATTTCTTCAAATAACTTTTTTTTTTTTCATTTTCCCATACATTATTTACATAGCCAATGTTTTGCCCTATTGTTTTAGACTATTCTTTGTTTGTTCACAAAATACAAAATCGTATTTCTTCATTCATAAGTGGTTGATTTATGCAACTATTCCGACAACTGTTTTAATGCAAAAAGGATGAAATTAAATAAAACGGAAATTGGGAATTTGTTTGCCTTTATATTTCAAAACGCATGCTTATGTTAAAAAAAAAAAAAAAAAAAAAAAAAAAAAATTCACACAAGTAAAACAANACTGCATCAAACTAATTTGTTTATACAAATATTAATCTGCATACTTACTGCAAGTGATGCATACATTTGTAAAACCTAAAAAGTAGGTTGACTTGTAAGTAAAGCACATCTTACCCCAAAAACATCTTCCTAGTTCCATTTAGAAGAACTGACGAAACAATTCTAATGCAAGAATATCTGCAACATGGATTTACCAGCTTAGGGTTCCAATGCAGCAAGACATTTAAGCACAGGAGTTGGGAAGTGAGAAAAATGTTAACAAAAGCTACTAAAATAAACTTTTTAGACTGTTGTTCTAGACTGTTGGGGAATCTGATTCAGTCCTTCTACATGTGCAAGGATTTTTTGCTATTTTCATTCTTTTTTTCAGGCTGTCAAGCACATTACACAGCATGTATAATTTGCATTCCACATCATTTATATTTGATGACTTTCATGGTATGCTGTAAAGCCCACCTTTCTTTGAAGTACTTACAACTATTGGAGAGTCCAAAGGGTTGTGAATTGTTAGAAGGGCAAATAATTACATTTTAATTAGTCTAAGTTGCTAGCTGGTGGTTGTAATGAACGCTGTTTTACGTGAAGCATATCAAGCAGCTTTTATGTTCATATCTGCTAGTAAGGCTGTCTAGCTGCTTTGCTAGAATGGTTTTCTTGTTACAGCTACCTCAAAGCACATTTTAAAACATAATTTCTAATTAACTTCAGTATGGAAATAATTCTGCCTGCATATTTTAGGGGAAGTCATTCACAACGTATAACGAATAGGTTACAGAAAAGTTGGGAAAAATCATGTGTTACTTGCACCTTTATAATTTTGTAACTTCTCAATTGTTTAATCCAGGAAAAGAACTGCCTTGCTCAGCTAAACCAAACAAATCCTGTAAGTCAAAATTCCTGTTGCCAACAAGAAACAGAAGCAAGAATTCCATGCTATGGAAGGTATTCCAGTCTCTAGATAGAAGTCTGTACTTCTTCAGAATCAGCCCAAGGCATGTTTAGTCTGCACCATACCCTGTAGCAGAGGTATAAATAGTTGTATCTGATATACACCCCGTCATCTACCGCTGTAGATTTCAAAAAAAAAATATTTCTAAGAACCTCAAACAAGCAGATTGACACATGCCAAGAATCTGGAGAATGCTGCTGGGCAATTGTTCCCTGCACCACATGAAAAGGATGGCGTGGATGATGGAAGCTGAATGTATCCCATAATTTTTGCCACTTCCTATTCCTCTCCTCCAACCCCATCGGGGTGTCCAAAAGGAGCTTAAAATTCTTTGAAGGTCCTCCTGAAAATTGTTGACTGCTAAGAAATGATGACAGCTAGCAGTGCTGTGTTACTCTGAAACAAGGACAGGCTGAAAGAGGTTGTAATTACTCTTCTGCTTTAGCTTCTGTTGTTAAAGGACAGATTTGCTACATGTCTCATGTAGGAACGATAGAGAGTTTGCTTTCTTCCATGTAACGAAATCCTTTCCCTCACATTAAACGGAACAAATACAGCTCTAAATGCTTCCTATTCCTGTGCTGGTGTGGCGTATCACCCAGTCTATATTTGTTAATTGCTCTAGAAATCACAGATCAGGAAAACAGCCAGATTTTTAGAGGTAGTTGGTTGGTTTTTTACACAAGTAGGGTGGGAGTGCTTCCCTTGAACACTTTGAAATTTTTTTTGGCATAAAAAAAAAATTGACTGGGGTCAGAATCAGACTTAGAAGCTTAAAGAAATGAAACCTACAGACAGCAGGCAAAAACACCATTTCTTCTTGCACATTTATCTTATATAACCTGGGGGGTCTGGGGTTAATTAGAACAAAAATTCTGTTAAACAAGGTTTTGTAAAATAGATCTGTGTTCCTCCTGGATTTAAAACTCATTGGTTCTATTCTCTGGATAAGTATAAAAGAACTATTCACCTCTTGGTGTATTGATTTCATCTTACCATTGACATTCAAGCAACTCTAACACAGAAACAAGTCAACCTTTGGTGATGAAACACAAATGAATCTTTAAAAGGACTGTTGATGTAATAGTACGCTGATTGGATAGTGAGCTCTTTATTTTTGTTTTCTACTTATAAACATGCTGATTGATAGAATACTTCTTTAGATTCTTTAAGAACCTGAATTTTTTTCCTTGCTGAACTTTGAGTTTGAAGTTTGTTGCTCATTTTAATTAGCAACACATTTTCATGTGACAGGCAGGAGAAATAGAAAGGGTTTGGTACAAAATAATAAGATGAAGCAACACTAGTTTGGTAAAAATTGACAAATTAAGCAAGTAAACAAAAATCACCATGGGTGACTTCCTCTCTGTCACAAATATGTCCCTATTTACATGGTAAGACATTAAGCATAATTTTCCACTGAAAACTAATGACCTGAGTGTTCAGTTTTTGAAACTATTGATCCTCTTTATCATGTTCTGTCTTGATGGGTCTTCACATCTTTTGCTCCATAGTATCTTTTGGCTATCAAGAAAAGTTCAACAAAGAGGCTCTTTTGATAAATAACTATTCTGATAGTAGTTTAATCTTTCCTTCAGTAATAAATTGAATATATAAAGTTGTTGCATACTCTCAGTTTCTGCTTTGCTCCTCTGTAGTACTATATGGAAGTTTTACTGCTGTCTTGCCTGGTTACACAAATTTTTGCTCTTATTACACAAATTTTGATGGAAAGGAACAAATTTTCAGGAAAGGAACAAAATGTGTCTCCAGTTTGGAAAGATTAAAATTCTGAAAGCTGATATGATAAATCTTTAGAAGGTAAAGATGCCATAATAGGTGTTTACATAAGCTGAAAGTCTGTAATTTTCAGCATGCAACTACTCTAACGTCAGTGAGAATCGCACACACAGTGGAGTTCATAACAATGTGCAAGGACAAAGGCATACTTTTTCAAAAATCTTTAGGGAATTAAAACCCACTGATGGATTGATTTTTCAATGGAAGCCAACTGTCTAGCTTTGGACACTTGGAGGGATCAAGACTGTTTTAAAAACTCAGCACCTAGACTGCTTCCAAAAATGCATGACTAGTTATGAAATAACAGTTATGGAAATAAAATATAAATTAAAGCCAGGATATTTGTTCAACAAATGCCCAGACAATCTTAAGATTTTCCAAGATTTTGTATGTGAAAGATCATGCAATTTGGAAAGGTTTATGTAAAAAAAAAAAAAAAAAAAAAAANNNNAAAAAAAAAGGTAAACCAAAAACAAGGAAAATTTTTGGAATTGCGTACTATTTCCAGTCATATTTTTAAGATTGTTAGAATCAATACAAAGACAAAGTAAAATGATTATGCATGCAGCTGAAAGTTTGTTGTAGTTGGAAAAAATGCAACCCCTTTATCAGTTGAGAAGTTACTTGAGAAGACACATAACTGGACACCATGAAACAATATACCGCACCCTTTCACATTCATGAATCTGTTCCTGTCTTTGTCCTGCAAGCAATCTCTTCTCATGTGTGATCATCTCGCCAAGCATTAGTCAGAAAACATTTATCTTTTTTTAGCAACATGTTTGTTTTTCCTTTGTTTTTCAGTTTCCATTATTCGATCTTTAAAAAAGAAAATCTTGAACATTTTAATTGGATTTGAAAGTCTGGATGTGTAGATTGATTTAATATGGTACATTTCACTCCATGGAAAATATGATTTTCAGGGAGAAAAGGTCTTCAAAGTTGTTTTTTTTTAGTTTTTCTTAAATCAAAACAAGACATCTTAAATTACAGATGAAATAAAGTGGCTTGAAAATTACCCGGAGTCTGCATATCTTTAGGAGTCTGTGTTTAAAATTAATTCTAAAGTGTGAGATTTGGGGATTTTTAACAAAGCTCACTAAACATTAAACAAATTCCGGCACTGTGATTTCTTATTGTTATATATGGTATATAAACCCCAGGATCTTTTGTTGGCATACTCTAGGAGCTGAGAAAACTGTCTGATTATTCTCTAGACTTTTATATAGGCACAATCTAGAACCAGTCCAACAAATAACAGTTTCTAACCCCCAAGAGGTAGGGTTTTGTTCAGTAAGAATGATGGAATGAAAAACAATTCTTTATTTAAAGGTGGTGCTTAATAAAAGTTTAAATAAGATATAGGGTTTATATAGAACCTCTGCAGTAACAGAGGATTGCCTTTGTTAATGCCTGAGGTTTTGTCCACTGCCATGTGCTTGTTTTCCGAACAAATCCATTGGTGTCTGTTTTCAAATAATTGCTTCTCTTCCATATAGCACATTATATTTAAAACATAATTTATTTAATTTATGGTGTATCTCAGATTACATCATCCCCCTGTACTTATTTAAATATCCAAGAAGCTATACTGCTGTATACATCCACTGGGACAGATTCTCATCTAGTATATATACCAAGAGAAATCTTGTATGACAAAGTCTACATGGAAGTCAATTAAGTGGCAATCATTTACAGCCCTTAAATTTACCATTAAACTCTAATCAGGAACCATTATTTTCCAAATGTGTACAGACACACTATGATCAAGAGATCTCTGTTGGTTAGGGATTCATTCTAGGGTTTACTGAAATACAAATACATGACATTCATAGAGCAGGGAAAGAAGGATTTTTCTCAGTGAGTTTCATCCTCAGTTAGAAATTAACTTCATTAAGACAAATATGAAATCACAGTAAAACTATATGCAGGAGTACTTTCCCCTTCTCCCCCATACAAAACTATTACATTTGCGTAACAGTAGTTGAAAACTACTAAGTGATGTAAAACGAAACACACCAAAAAAAACCCAAATCAAACAAAAACACCCTTCAAATGATCTGAACATTCTTTTGTTCTAATAACTCATTATATGGTTCCAGCTTCATGGCCATGATAGCTTAACATGATGAAGTGTCTATACACGCTCCTCAACTAACACCAACAGAAGGGAAATATGTGACAGTTGCTGAAGATTTACTTCCGAAATCATGCTACTTATTCGCTTGCACAAATGGTCAAAGAGAGTGATGAGTGACCTCTTGCTCTGAGTTCAAGCAAGTTACAAAAAGCAAAGAAAAATGGTACCGCTGATCACTGACAGGTGAACTCCCCATTTGTCAACACAGCTTCATTGAAGAAGCAGGTAATAGCCTTTCTGACATCACCAAGAAACTTCTACATCAGCTTTGGCCTACAGAATCTATGCTTTGTTTATAACTACTGCAGAAATGAGTAATATAAGCTCTGCACATTCTCAAGAGCTAAATTCATTAGCAGTCGATGGATTATCATAAACTACTGCTGAATTTTAGAATGCGGCATTGACAAAGAATGATGAGCTAGAACGACAATGAAAAAATGCAGTGAGGGCTAATACTTTGTATCTGAATTGCAGAACTGAGTTGAGCCTCAAAGTATCAAATCCCTCTGAAACTTAAAAAAGGCAAACTAAGACTTACAATATAAATAAATCAGATTCAACAGTTAACTTCTTTAGGTCCCATTTCTTATTCAAGCCTAAAATCCAGATTTTCAAATTAATTAGGAAAGTTATTACAAATTGACATATTTTGAATTTTGTCTCAGGTGATTGACTAAGCGGCTTGCATCTCTGACTGTTATGATATAGTAAGGTGGGAGGAAAGAATCAGTTTGCTCCCACTGCCCTCCTTTCCAAACCTTCTAGTTTTTCCATCCATTCTTGAGTTCAGTCCATACCATCTCAGTCTTTTCCACTTTGTCAGTCTTTCCCAGTATCAAACCAGAAAAGCAATAAGGACATACCTCAAAGGTGACACTGATTCAACAGGAGTTATCTTTAAGTCTGCTTGTAATCCATTAATGTCACCTAAACCAACTGTCCATCCTTTGCTAGTGAGGTTTTCATAGTATTCTGAAACCCTCAAACATTCTTGCCCACTTCACCACTCATTACATTAGTCCTTCTGAACAATTCTTTCATCTGCAGGGCCACAAAGATGATTAGAGGGATGGAGCACCTCTTCTATGAGGACAGCCTGAGGGAGCTGGGGCTGTTCAGCCTGGAGAAGATAAGGCTCCAGGGACACTTTATAGCAGCCTTTCAGTATCTGAAGGGAGCTACAGGAGAGCAGGAGAGGGACTCTTTGTCAGGAAGTGTAGTGATAAGACAAGGGGTAATGGTTTTAAATTGGAAGAGTGGAGATTTAGATTAGATGTGCCTCCAGTGAGGCACTGGAACAGGTTGCCCAGAGAAGCTGTGGATGCCCCATCCCTGGAAGTGTTTAAGGCCAGGCTGGATGGGGCTTTGGGGCTTTGCGCAGCGTGGTCTAGTGGGAGATATCCCTGCCCATGGCAGGGGGGTTGGAACTTGATGATCCAGTTCTAACCATTCTATGATTCTATGTTATGGGAAGGACAGGCAGACAAAGAAGGACTGAGGTCCAGTATCATAGGTTTTTTCAGATAATGACTTCAGATCCATCCCTTTAGCACAGTCTTTGCTTCTGCGGAAACAATTTTGGTCTCTTAGTTTCCCAGAGGACATACAGCTACATTCCAGATCAGTAGTACACTTTTACATGAGGCTTGTTCAGTCCACTGCTGCTTGACACCTCTCTGCCTGTACTACACTCCTTGAGCAGCACATGAATTTGGTCAGATGTTGGTTCCTGAGGTTGCTGAGGCAGTTGGGAAGCCCCACTTCTTCCCATCTTAGACCTCACGCTTCAGCCTCTCTTCCATCTGTTGATCTGACATTTAAACATTTCTTTTCATGATGTTGTACACTGACATATCCTGCTGCCTGTCATTGCCTAGCAAAAGAAGACTTATTTTTTGGGTTGGAAAAAAATGATATATCCATAACTGAAACTCTGCTTATGTTGTTGTTTCCAATCTCTTTTCCACTGGACATGCATATAATCCACCATTTAGAATGACATATTCGTGATGGTGTTTGCAGTGTACTGCTCTAGTGCCATGTGTTTTAGCAAAAGCTTCAGAAACTCCCCCACCAAGTGGGGGGAAGAAGAATGTATAAAGTTTGAAGTTTTCATGGGAGTTAAATAAAATTGATGTGTGTTGCTAAAACATAAACACAACCTAGGTAGAGCAACTTGTTATTTTGCAAAGAGTCCCTGTTCTTAGATCTTTTAACTTGACTTTAACGCTTGTCACTCTTAAGAATTTTAGATTTTTTTTCTGAGTCTTGTGGCTTTTCAGAAACATCATGAGATCGAGCTGTAAGGGAACAAATAATTGTAAGAATTCAAACTGTATCCATGGGGGCTATTATGTTAAATGAAATTAAGGACTGTGGAAAGAATAAGTTCCAGCCCACCACCACAGGTTAATTCCCAGGCCTATACCATGGGCTGTGGGATGGCAGGGCTCAAGTAAGAAGGGGGAGATCTGGGAATGAGTGACAGACTGAAAAAAGTGGATTTATTATACGTAGAAAAGGTAGGACATTTAAGTTTCCTTCCTTCAGACTCCATACAACTGACAGTATAAACCAGTGAAAGAGTATGCTATAAGATCTCAAAGTCTCCATATTCAACTATCAGCATAAAGAGTCTGGAGAAGGTCTACATTGTCTGAAGAGGTCCAGCCTTGAGGATAACGGGGAAACACTATCAAAATCTCAGTATGCTGTGAAGTGAATATATTAACTCGTTATTATAACATCAAATTTTAAGAGAAGATAGAAGAATACATTAGGACACAATGTTGAGCTAGGATACCTTTATGCCTGACTGGCAGAGCGGGGCTCTGTAGCCTTCATGTACATGCGTGTTGCCTTAAAGGTGCACAAGCTTTTCTTTTCTTGTCCTCAATCTGCTGCTCCAGTGGGTGCAAGATATTACTGTATCCTTATTGACATCTCCAGTACCTGGGGTCTAAAATGGCACTGAACAGTACTGAAGAAATGTGGCTTCATGTAGACCTTGTAGTGCTAATACAGCAGGAGAGAGGTGACAATATTAAAACAAAATTTGCACATTTTGATTCTCCTGTTGTTCCTTAGGTCCTCTTCCCCCACTGCAGTACCGAGGACTTGCAAATTCCCAGCGTTTCAGGTCTCTTCAGCTCCCTGACCTTGTGTGCTGCCTGTGGAAAGGTGAAGAGAAGTCGTGGTGCTAGGCAATGCCAAAGTGTCTGTGCTTATCTTCGCTTTGATAGTCCCACAATACAGGGCATGCCCTTGTCACTTGATGCAGTGGGTGGAGGAGAAGGGTTGTCAGGCAGCACTGGGTTGTGACTGCTTCTTGACTGGTTGCAAGTCTTGCAGTTACAAGGAGAGAATCGGTGACCCGGTAAAATGTGTCATGTATTTACCATAGAAAACTATCTGAAACAACAGGGCATGAGAAAGTACAACGTTTAACAGCTTTATCACAGAACAATCATGTACATTACTATACCCCTTTAATCTACCCCAAAATAAATATCTTTTTCTAGACCTCAAATATGTTTATCTTTAGTGTTTTAATGCTAATATTAACACACAAAATATTGGTAGTAAAGTTCAATTTTGCTTTTACTTTTTACTCCAGTAATTTGTAAATTTATGAAATCTTTATTCAATGCACATCCATATAGCCTATTCTCTTATCAGTGTGTAGACCATAGATTCCCTTTTATTTTCTTTTAGTTCGTGCCATTTTGACATAAATTTGATTTTTAATGATTTTTAAATTACAAAGAAACAGCATTATAGACTGTCTACAAAACAGCCATTTTCTTACATATGGTAAACTTCAAAGCAACGTAAAAATGGTCAGATTGTGTTAAAGAGATCTCTTTCTTAAATGCATTTAATTCTTTTCACACTGCTCTAGGATCATCCCAGGAAGGATATGTCTTCATTTGATAGCCTTAATCTGCTTTGTGGTTAACCTCTGATAGCCTTTCTGGCCTCTGTTTACAACCTCACATCAGACCTGTCCACTCTTCTAAATATAGCTTGATCCATGTCTCTATTTTTGTTTATAAAGCAGCCCAGAAATTTACTTTCAAGATTTGCACGTTCAGTTCAATTATGTAAAACTGTCAGGATTGTCGCTTTGCTGATAGTACATATATACAGGTAGAAAGGAAGTTGTGGGAAAACTGAGTAGAGAACAACGTAGAAAATCAATGAATTGTATTTAAAAACACAGAATAGAAAACAATTTCAAATACATTAATCTAAAGAATTTTGATAAATATGTTAATTTTTTACTTTTTTAAATTTCTCTGTAGAAACCTTCCCTTCCCCCTCTGAGTCTGAAAGTGAAGTCTGATAAGCAGCGAACTTAGCTTTTCTTTGAACCCAGTTGGATTTGCATGCAATAATATCTGATTGAAAATTGTCACCAAAGCAGCTGTAAATTTGCACACCCCCCAAATATTTGGAGTCTTTCTCCACAACTGAAAGTTATGTTTTGATGTTTTTTTTCACTATATACCTCTTCATCTGGCCTTCATGAACATATCCCTGAATACTCCCATAAATGATTTACCTGACCACGGCCCTGGGGTGATTTGTGTACATGCTCACATTGAACCACTGGTCTAGGCATGTCTGAGATCGCCAGACAAAATGGCGCATCCACATGAAGCATCACATTCCTTATGTGGAGAGAAAATCTCAGTTCTGAAAGCAGAATTGTGTCAGCTCCATGTCAGGCTGAGTGAAGTACCATCCTGGTGTTATTAACACGTTTCAGAGTTGCTACACGCTCAAGTAGGTCATTTGTATGTACAGTCTCCTAGGCTGTTTATACATCGATGTAGCCCCGTGATGTAAGAAAGTCTGGGGCAAAGAAGGTGACTCAGCTAGATGTCCTGACTCACAACCTTGTGTTCCGATCTGTGGGTCATTCTTTCTCTCTCCCATAGATCTGGCTGTTTCTAGCTTTCCTCTGAGGATCTCAGCCAAAACTCATTGAAGTTAAAATAAAGAATCTCACTGGCATATGTGGGCTGTGGGTCAGTTCCAAAATGAATACATTTGGATTTCAGTGTTTGTGTTGTATTATTCCTTATTAAAAACACATTCCTATCTTTTTCTCACTTCTCTCTGCCATGAACCTATTTGTTGTGTTTTCTCCTGTTGACACAATACTGGCTGAGTCGATTAGCCCTGTGCCTTCTCTAAATAGGTCTCTATGTGATCAGCAATGCAGAGATTTGGATATCTTTGAGAAGACATTGGCAGATCACTGGCCCTAGTCTCACACTGGAAGATAGAGCAGTACCTGTTTCCTCAAAAAGTTGTTTGTACCAAAAAGTGTAGAGAGTATATAGCCTGTGTTGTCATGCATGTAGAAATAACAGTGTTGAGTGCTTCAAGTAGAATGATTCACTCTCTTGTTTGGACTTTGGCAGTCCAAAAACAAAAAAAAACCCAACAGTTGCAATCTTGCCTTAAGTTTGATAATTCTCATATTTACCAAGAACTTACTTCCAGCTACATATATGATTAAGCGTTCATATTTCGTGCTGCATTTGCTAGGTACATACCATACCATAAATCACCTGGAACAGAAACAGTGCTACGTGGTGAACCGAAAATCTTCAAAAGGAACGGTTCATAAATGAACTGCAGACCATGGCTTATTTTCTGGGGAAGAAAAATAGAAAATTGTGAACATTTTGGCATTAGGGAAACCATGAAAATTTCATGATCGTTTCATGAATAGACAGAAAGGAAAGAATACTAGAGAAACCAGCTTTTGCAAATTTTTGCTATGCTCGAAGTCCTCAAATTTGTTAGTATCTGTTACATTTTCTGAGTAAATAACATTAAACCAAAAATTGTGCATGAATTGAAAAATAAGCTTGCTTCAGTCTATTTTCATAATGGTTTGATCATCCATCCTGTTTACAAATAGCTATGTTAATCATTGCAATCTGAGAATTCAGTGACATTTTAGTATAAATAGTTTATGAGGCTAAGCTTTCCTTTAGACCTGGTTCTTATAAACAGTTTGCCTAATTACCTTTCAAGTGTTCCTGTATCTTCTGGTTAATTAAAGATCTGTCTTGTGGCTTACACATCAGTTGTTTCAAATCTAATGACAAATAAAGGAAACAAAATTCTAACATACATCCTAATGTCACAGAAACTCACATATTCTAGTCTAAAAAACCCTTAAGCACATGATCAGTTTATAGATGTATGTACTTTTTTTTGTATTTCAGCTGAAATTAAGCAGGTGCTTAAGTGGATACGCAAGTGTTTTTCTGAGGAAGAGTGAAGATTTCCTCTGAATCACAGTGCTCCTGCTTGACCAAAACAGAAGTGTCTCTATTGTGACATTGTTTAAATATAGGATAGATTAATTACTGTGCCCCAGACAGCTGACAAGCCAGACTAGACGTAATCAGAGTGGTCACCACATAAGCAGGAAGAACATCATAGCAGTTGATACCATTCATCCACATGATTTTTGGTGGTATATTTAGGTAGACAAGAGAACAGAAGGGAATTAAATGAAGTGATGCAGTTTGGAGGTCAAAATAGGACGAAGAGGACAAGAAATATGGGATGAAACTGGTAAGGAAGGGAGTTAGAGCACACGGCCAAACAAAAACTGAAATATAATCATTCTCAATAGTGAGGGTCTAATGAGGTGAATAAAGTTAAGTGCAATCTGTCTTGCACTAAAATTTTTTAAAGTCAATCAAAACACAACATTTGTGGCTCCACTGAAGACAGAGGACATTTATTCCCGATAAAAAGTAGCATTTCCTCCTAAGCACAGATATACAATTGTCATTACAAAGAGAAATATAGCCTTTTTCTGTCTTTCTGTGAGTATTTTTGAAGTTATATTTAGCAAAATGCATGTTACTCTTCTGAATATTGGATACTTCTGTAGGATTTCCAAGAGCAGCTGTGATTTTTGGTTTTTCCTGATGTAAAACCTTACAAATCTTTACATCTACATGAATATTTGGTTGTTGAGTTGTAAGACGGACTTTGATTTTGTGTTATTTAGTTTATACTACTGAGACTGTTCCGTTATAAAAAGTATGTATTTTTCTGAAAACTGCTGTGAATTCAGCTTGAAGTATCTGTGTTGACTGAAGTAAAATTGTGTTAAGATCTGTCTTGCCCAGTCTGACCCCAGTTCAAAACTCTAATCAACATTCTCCTCAACTTGTTTGTTTTCTTCTCCTCCACTTCGGTAACTTTGAAGCTGCATATAGTCAAAGTTTCATAGAAAGTATCAAGTTCCATATTAATAACTTTATCTCTCAACATAAGAGAACACTTCCATGTTTTCTTTAAACTCGTCAGAAATATTTGCCAGTAGAGAAAACAGTCTCTAAGACATCTAATCTAAATGTGGCTTCAATTAGAAGCTCGGCTTCTTCTTCAGTAAGTGACTTTTGGTCTTGAAGTCCCTCTATCTCTTGGTTCCTTTTCACTAGCAGCAAAAAGGTATTATGTGTCAGATTAGATAAAAGTTTAATACTTCTCTTTATTTTAAACAAATATAGTATTAGAATATTGCATGGTGTTTGTATAATTGAAAGCTATTGAAACTAGATTACATATTGAAAAGTGCTGTTTCTTCGTGATAATCCATCCCACACACATAATTCTTGCCTTACTGGAGGGAGGAAATGGTGAAAAATGGAGAGATAAATGAGATGAAGGAAGTATGGTTTTAAAAGAATAAGGCCACTTATCCAACAGTAACAAAGAAACTTTTGTTTTTGTTTTTTTTTGGTAGTTGAGAAGAATGTTGCTTTGGAATTTGATAACGGGATAAATCATTAATGATTAAGAATTAGTTTGGTGATATTTGTAGACCCTGGTGTGTCTACATGTGAACCATGCATGTAGTCATTCACTCTGTCACCCTGAGTATGTCCTTTAGTGAAGGACACAGAGCCCAACCCTGCACTAACAATAGTGCAGAGAATTATGAATAACTCTTTTGATACTGGAAGAGTTATTCTAGATGTATTTTATCATAACACAACAAAAACTTGGACTATTATTAAAAAAAAAATAAATCAGTGAAATCAAACACATTCTTAAAGCATAAAGCAAACAGATGCCAGATAAATGGAAAAAGAACACAGATTGTGTTACAGCAGCTGTCACAGCCATAAGTAAGATTCAATGTAAATTCAATATGAAGAAATTGGTAGCAACGTTCGGAGTTCAACAGAAATCCTTTCCACTTACTGTTTTGCAGTATGGCAAATTTGCTTATAAAACACTATAATATCTAGTACTGCATTTGCTCTAATCACTCTTCTGAAAAATTAATTTCAATAATTAACAAGGTGAAAGTCTTAATATGCTATAATGCTTTCTGCAGACTTCATTTTCTAAACAAAGGAACAAAAAAAAAAAAGAAATTTTTAAAATAAGTTGAATTAATTTGTGGTATAATTGAAAACACATGCTATGACATGAAAATGAGTCTGGTTGTTTGCGGGTGAACCCATTTAGAGAAGTGAGAGTCATGTCTGTTTAAGGCCAGATACCACATTAGCATGAAATAGTGGAAATGGAAGTCCCATATGTGCTTAGATTAATAAATAGGTTTATGTCTGGTGTATTGAAGTGTATATGGGAAACGCACTTACAGTATGTGAGTTGTCCTAATTGATGTCTTAATAATAAAACAAACTGGGGAAAAAATTCCTAATAATGCATTTACCATTTAAAGCACTGATGGAAATATAGTATAAAAGAATGTTTTTAAGTCAGATGTGAATAAATAGAGAGATTACACATTTCAGATTAATCATCACCTATGTTGGTATCACAGAATTTTTATTCCTTTAATAAAACCAATTCAGACTTAAGTGACACTCCACATTAAATGTTATTAATTGTGTGTTTCCTGAATTGACTACATTTATGTGTAAATATTAACATTTGAGTGTGTTTTATTTACATAAGATTCTTCTTTTCTTTTTCCAATGGAAAAGCACATTACCATACCAAGTACAGAACTTCTCAAATGCTGAAAAGTACAGACTGATAAATTAATTTGAAATGCTTACTTTTGGATATGACTGAGACTAGGAAATTAAAGGCGGTACCAAGACCCTGTTGTTTCAGTTATGAGTATGTCAGCTTTTGTTCAAAGTATGGCTATGAACAAAAAAATGCCTACACAGTGGGATTCAGCCTGGTTTTTTTT
>VXBW01004281.1:1290773-1305191 GCA_013400375.1 Thinocorus orbignyianus
TTTTGGTCTGTTTTTTTATGCAGACAGATAAATTTTTAGTACCATATAAGAAGGATTCATCTATACCTTGCATTCCAGTACTGTTGCTACCTTACTGAAAAATATGCTGCTTCTTATCAACCATGACATGAAATGAAAACTAAGAAGTTTGATATTCAAGTTTCAGGCAAAGGGTCTGTTCTTAAAAAAGCAAACAAACAAACAAAAAAACCCCACCCAGATTTGTCTAAATAGACTGGGCTAACTGGATCTGTACATAACTGAGTGAGAATAAGTAGGAGAACAAGCATCATTTTCAAGATCATTTTGTAATTATGAATGTATTGTTTCTCTGCACTCAGAAAGTATTCTTTTAGGTGTCTGAATGCAGCCTAGTGACTGGAGCGTTTACTTTAAAATTTCTGTAAAAATGAATACATTCAGATGTGCACACAATTTATTATATAACACTAAAGGCAATGAATATTATTATATTTGAGCTATAGAAATAGAGTCCCTAGAATTGTCTGTACAAATCATGTTCTTGTTTTTCTTTTTTTTCTTTTTTTTTTCTTTTTAATAAATGGATCCTTCACCTTCTTCGTCACAATAGATATATTCTTGAGTTTTTATCCACATGAGGTCAAATTTTGTTTTCTGATCACTATTGCAGTGTGTTCCATGCATAATGGTCCAGTTACTGGGCATCTCTGATTTCCTGCACCTTGTCTGACTGATCACCAGAATCAAGCAGATTTTCTTGTAAAGTGATGAGTTCCCAGCTGGATACACCATAAAGGACTCTGGATTGCATAGCTGGTCATAGTCCAAATCAAACACGTATTATTTGTTTCAAGTGCTCTCCTTTTATGTGACAACCTGAATTCCAATTCAATTCAATGGCAAAACTCCCATTGACTTTCAGGAAAAAATATTAAGCTTTATAATGTGTATTAAATGTTTTGTTCTGTTAGTCAACCAAGAACCGCAGGGTGGACTCAGTAATATGTCAGACTGAAAATTCATCCATATTAACAGTGTTGAAAAAGGAAAATACGTTCTAAAAGAGATGCTGCAAAATCCTTTCTTCAGTTGGAGGTGCATCTGTCATTAAATCCATGCTATATTAAATTATTTTTACATGTAAAGGAGGTTAAACTTCCTGCTTATGAGTAAAGAGGAAGCTCAGTAACACAAACAAACACCCCCCTTTCTCTACACTGCACAATTATTCATTATTTTTCAGACCAAGTAGGAAGCACAATACTAAGAAAAAGCTGAATCAATGATTTAACCCCAGTATTGGACTTTGATTAGAATGCAAAAATAATGAGGAGCATTTTCAGAATGCCTTTATGTACTGCTTTAATTATCTTCTTACCATTTTTATATTGTCAAGACATGAGGTGGGTAAGGGCTGTAGAATGCTGTTCCCAACTACATAACCTTAAATCCATCTGTACATGGAAGAAAGAAAAAGTGGGCTTAAGACAGCAATTATAACTTCACATATCAGAGCAATTTCACTGAAAATTCCAGGATCAAAATCATTGTGAAATTACAAGGTGTTTGGAAGCACCATTGTTTCAGCAGTGCTGGTGTCATTCTTGTTCATAGAGGTGTTTAGGTCTGGGATATTTGGAGACACCATAGTTTACTTTCACTGCTAATTCAGACAGTATGAGATGAACATGAAATATAAACTGTCTCTGGAGAATACAGAAGAAAAATAAAATCCGCCTCTCCCTGGACTTGTTGATTCTAGTCTTCCATCTCCCCAGTGTATCTCATGTATGATTCTTTTATTTATTTTCTTTTTGGCATAAAACCTGTAAACAAGAGATTTCACTGGGTTAACTGCCCACCCCACTGATTCTAATAGTAAACAACACTAGATAAAAACCTGATTTCTTCTTAGGATGCTTGCATCTTATATTTTATAAAAATATACATTAAGAAAATATAAAAGGATGTTTACAATTTTGGAAGAAAGGGAGAATTTGGACAAAATTACTTGTTTTGTTTGTTTATATTATATTGTTGTTTGTGCTCCTCTCCTTTTCTCTTTTCATTTAAAAGTTGACTTTTTGTCCTCCTGTGAAACTTAACTAAACATGTAGTCAGAATTGCTGAAAATATTTTCTTTTAAAATGCACTTTGAAATTCTATGAAATTCTATGACCTCTTACAAGTTGTGTTTCTCTCCTGTTGTTTTGTGTTCCCGTCCTTTCCTGTTATGCAAACCTTTCAAATCACACGCACAATCTCCAGTGAATGCAATGAGCTTAAAACTCTGTGTCAAACAACCTGGTTATGAACAAGACCAACGTTATGTTGCCTGGATAGTGATACCTGTGTCTTGTCATAAAAACAGAAGTTATGTAATGATAAATTCCTGAATAGTAGCCAAGAGAACATGAAAAGAATAAAGAGTCTGATTTAAAAAACAGGTTAATGACTATAGAGATTATATTTCTAAGAAAGAATTTGACCAAAATTATATGAGACAAATGCCTTGTCTTATGTTCGTTGTGCTCTTTAAAGAGAGGTGAAAATTATTTCCTTAAATTCTTTATAAAAATTTAAAAAATAAGTTGACCACAGCATATTTTGACATCTTTTGTAGAACTGGAAACCTCTTGTGGGGGGAAAAATTGTGTAAAGCAAGTAAGCTTTAGCTGCGCAAATACTTCCTTGACTTCATAGGGCTCTAGCAGGTCAGGCATCATGGGTTTGGAATACTATTTTCAGCAGATCTGTTGACCTTAATAAGTCTACTTTTACTGAGTAAATGTTGAAGATCAGCAAATCATAGGAAATATCTTAGCACACACTTAACAACAGCTCATACACAGATCTTGAACTTCTTTAAAATCTCAGGACTATTGAAATTGACTTCAGAGTCTTGACCCTCTGA
Source organism: Thinocorus orbignyianus (assembly GCA_013400375.1). NCBI lineage: Eukaryota > Metazoa > Chordata > Aves > Ciconiiformes > Thinocoridae > Thinocorus > Thinocorus orbignyianus. The sequence continues at coordinate 1,293,670 of VXBW01004281.1, forward strand.
GCTTGCTTTAGTGAAACATCAATAATTTCAGATTTCCTTGACACTTTTGAAGGTTCTGTGTCATGTAGCAAACTGCATTTTAAGAAAATTTTCTTATTTGGCCATTCTGCTATTCTTTTTCTTGCCTTCTTAAGTGAAATGAAAATACGAGTTGAGATAGGTCTCTGATACAGTACTCATGATTCTACATTTATCTGTGTCTTGTACAGTATGTTGTGAATAGGTAGTATTTAGCACGCAAGTGTTATAAGAGAAATATTTATGGCTTCTCTTTTGGTTCCTGAGGTCTAATGGGGGATTTTTAAAACTATGTGTAAACAGCAGTCAAATTTGTATCAGGCCCATCTGGTTGTAGACATGAAAAAAATCTCCCAGGCAGGATTTTTATTTTTTTTTTTTCTTTTTTGAGATCAAGGGGTCTTATTACTATATTTTGAAGCCCTTAACAGAGAATTTCTAAGGAAAAGATGAGGATTCTCTTTCCTCTGTAAATGACTTCCAGGGGGTGGATTGGCTATTTTATTTGCTTCTTGCATAAACCACTGCTGAGTGAAAGCCACCTTCAGATAGCCCACGCAAAGGAAGGAGCTTTAGGGGGATTCCAAGTGACAAGCACCGTTACTAATAAATTGTCTCAGAATGTAAAAATGTGACCCTCTCAGGTGGTTCAGACACAGTGTTTGCAAACTGTGACTAAGTATCAGATTCCTGCCTTTTTGCTAAGCACTTGCCATGGAACAATATGGGTCTGCAACTTCTCTCTCCAGCTCTGATTGTGTAGACTGTAATTAAGGATTTGGACGAGGATGAATGGCAAAGAATGCCACTGTGCAATTGGCTGTAACCAATGCGACCTGAACTGATCCTATATCGGGGGGAAAGAAGGGAAAAAAAAAAAAGCAAGAAAAAAAAAAAAAAAAAAAAAAAAAAAAAAAAAGGAGAAGGAGGGAAAAAAAATGACCTCTTGTACCCTCTTCTGTGATCCGTGTATGTAGTTAGCACGGACTCCCCTGCCAGGCTTTTCATCGCTGTGCTTTTAAAACCATTAGCTTGCTTTGTAGTCTTAGCAAGACATACATTTTTGAGCTATCATAAATGAAATCTTAGAAGATACCTTTCAACATATGCCAGGCATAGTTAAAAAAGAAAAAGGCCATTATGATTCTTTAAAGAAGGGGAAAAATACCTCGGGGTGAAATGGTGCAGACTTTTTGTAGAATATGGAAAGTTTGAAAGAAGCTAATGTAGAATAAAGAGACACAAGAAAACATGGCTGCGTTACACAGAAAGGAGACAACCTGGATAGCGTTAACAGGATTCTTTGCCCCTATTAATTAGTTTTCATCTTCTGTGGTAGGTCAGGTGATGTCCCTTAGTCTCCCACTAACTTGCACCTGATATACTTTAATAAAAATCAAGAACACATTGACAAAGTGTTGTGTGGTATAACCCAGCTGTTATCTGCTGTCATAGGAGAAAGCACACTACTGGAAAGAATGTATATCTCAATATACTTAGGAAAAAATTGGTTTATGATCTTTCCAGCAAAACTTTTATGTGGCATTTGGATAGTACTATGTAGAACAGATTCAGCCTCCCTTCTGCCAGATCTCCTTAGTATACAAAGAGATCTACCAAGACTCTTTACCCGAATCTGGATCTCTGAGTCTAAACGTAGACCAGACGTAGAACTTCTATAATTCACTTTGACTATGGAAAAGTGTTTTTATTGTACTAGGTGTGGCTTTTTAGGACCTTGGAGCTGGTACACTGAGAACTGGGTGGCTCAGACCTCTCCTACACTCATATGCTGGGTGCTAATGTTTACTGATGTCACGGAAAAATGAAGAGGTTTTTTTTTGTTGTTGTTGGTTTTTTTTTTGTTTGTTTGTTTTTTTTTTACTTTTTAGATCCTGCTTGTAGTCAGGAGTTGTAGAAATCAAGTTCATTTTGCACGAGAAGACGAGAAGGAAGTGTGTAGACTAGTGGCAGGTGTCTGGTGCATGCCAAATCAGAGTGAGGAGGGCAGCAAGATCTTTTTTTCCTCTTTTTATAGTAAACAGTTGGGAAATGTAGAGGAGGCAGTGTCAGTTAGTATACTCTTCTCTCTTACATGCTTCTCTCATAGAGCAGCAAACAATAAAAATCCTGTATGAAAATAAGTAGCTGTTTTAACTGTGAGACAAATAATGAATTCAATGAGATACACAAGCAAAGCCTTGAACAGGTTCATTTACGGAATAGTTGTAGTGTATAAAATGCTTTGATGTCTCTTTTCTGTTTACTGGGCAGGATGGGAGGTGGTGGGAGAAAGGGGGAGGGAGGAAAAAATGAACTTTTTCTTTTGCACTTTTCCGCTTTTTTGGAATAGATACTTCCTTCAAGTCTTACTCTCTTTATGCTCTATAATGGTGTTTGATTTACCTGTGTCACTTTCCTGGAGCTAAAGATACCTTTAAAAAACACCTTGGGTGTAGGACTCCTGACCCCTGATCTTATCAGACTGTCCTCTAAGCAGGATAAATCCACAAAGAGAAAAAGATCCCACCGGCAAGTGATGAAAACTTCCACCTCCTTCTATCCAGGAAATGGATCTTTCAGGAATATGCCTTTGACTATATCATAACAGTAAACTCAGCCTCACATTAATACGGTCCGCATTGATCACAGTATATGTGAAACCTGCGGTCTTGCCTGTGCCTTTGCCATCAGATACTTGTGAATGCATTTTCTTAGACCCTCCCAACTACTCCTTGAGTCAACAAGTTCAATATAACACAGACTGTGTAAGTGTTTAATATTGCCTGTATAAATTAAACTAGCAATATACCATATAAGTACCAGTGGGATTAAATTTATTCCCTACACTATTCCTTATTTGCATCTAGTCTTTTTTCAAAAGCATTACATATTTTTCATAAGATCCACAGCATATAGAAGTATCTTCTAATTGAGGAGATTTGGGTTTTTTACCCAAAAAGATGAAGTGAATGATTAAAGCCTCTAAATTCACAACTATCAGTGTGACAGATCTTTGTTTTCTTCAAACTTTCAGGGTCTTAGAGGAAAGTTTTTTTCCTACTAAATTTTTGTAAAGTATAGATGATATAAGAGTCAGTGAACTTTGGTTGACAGCTGCACAGTACAAGACATGAGGCAAAGCAAAAAAAAATATTTCTTCTGGAGAAAAAGGTTCTAATGTATTTTGACAAAAAGAACTAATGAGAGAGAAAGGGCAAAAGGAAAGGCAAAGGGGAAATGAAAGGGAAAGAGGAAGTTGAAGCTGAAGGGAAGGGGAAAGGGAGAATGAGCAGGTCATAAAAAATCATGTATCTGCAGAGGACAGTAGAAGCATTTTTGTATTTCATTTTCAAAGCATGGACTGTGTTTTATTTTTGCATTCTTCACATTCTGATTTTGAAAACTCTTTAAACATGGGCACAAAGTTAACCTTGGGGCAAGTTCATCTAATGAATGATGCTTCCTGCTTTAGCAGGGGTATTGGACTAGTGATCTCTAGAGGTACCTTCCAACTCTGACAATTCCATGATTCTGTGATAGCAAAGAGTTTGACACAGTCACCTCCCATAGTCTTTTCCCAGACTGACATGATACAGCTTGGATAGGTGGTTTGTGGGAAATTAGGAAATTAGCTAACAGGACACACTCAGAGAGTGGGAGTAATATTTTTTTACTCAGGTTGGCAGCCTGTCAAAAGTGAGGGCCCCCAGGAGGCAATACTGGGTCCCACGATGCTCAACATCTCATAAATGATCTGGATGATGGGATTGAAAGCACCCTCACCAAATTTGCTGATGAGCTAAGCTGAGTGATGAAACGGACATGTTAGAAGGAAGAACCATTTTATGGAGACACCTAGACAGGCTGGAAGAGTCGGTTTGAAGTTTAACAAAGACAAGTGCACATGTGCAAGTGTCCTGCACCTGGGACAACGCAATCAAAGAACCCAGTATAGGCTGGGATCTGTCTGGCTGGGGAGCAGCCTTGCTGAGAGAGACCTGGAGGTCCTGGTCAACATCAAATTGAGCATGAGTTAGCAGCGTAATACTGCAGCAAAGAAGATAAATTGGATCTTGGACTGTGTCTGCAGGGTCATTACTAGCAGAGACAGAGACATGATCATCCCACTCTACTCAGCACTTGTCAGGCCTCACCTGGAATACTGTGTCCAGTCTGGCCCCACAATTCAAGAAAGATGTGCAAAGACTGTAGGGGATCCAAAGGAGGACCACAAAGGTGATCAAAGGGCTGAAGAACCTGCCCTTTGAGGAAAGACTGAAGGAGTTAGGAAAAAGGTTTTTTCCCCGTGGAGAAAAGTAGGCTCGTGGGAAGTTCATCACAGTATTGCAGTACTTAAAGGGTAGTGACAAAGACGAGAGAGATTCTCTCTTCACAGGGAGCTATAAGGAGAAGATAAAGGGCAAGAGGTACAAATTGTCCTGGGAGAGGTTTCATCTCAATAAAAGATGGACATTTTTACAATGAGAACAATGAATTACTGTCTGGACATGGTCCTGCACAACCTGCTGTCATTGTCCACGGTCAAGCAGGGAGCTAGACTAGATGGTCTCCAGAGGTGCCTTCCCAACTCAGTTGTTCTGTGATAACTGAGAACCTCCCGGTTAGCAGGGATTGTTGAGAGATTAACTGCAAAACTACTGCAAAATTTACTTGCAGTGTAACATTAACTGCATACAAGGTGGTGATAGGCAATCCCCCTTCTTAATGAATCATGCCTTCTAGGTAAGCAGGCAAATAAGGGCACCTGGTTTACACACTGCATGCGTCAGAGCTGAGCTCGCTGAACTTGCTCAGTGAAGTGCATATAAAATTTTCCTTATAAAAACAACTTAAAACAGCCTGAAGAAAAAAAAAATCCATTTTATTTAACTACCCACCTGTGAAATATGAACGAACATCCTTAAATTCTCTGGAGTAGCTTACTGATTGTTTGGAAAATAGAAATGTTACAGAGCACAGTTCAGCATTGTGCTTAACACTGTGCTTAAATGTGAGTACTTGTTCAAACCTTGTTTTAATACATTTTCACGTAGCTCAGTGGTACTTAGATACATACGTAAGTGCTCAATTAAATGCTTTGCTGAAAAGGTGCCCCTGACATTTCTAAAACACCACATAGTTCGAGATGCTGAATAATGTTATGATTTGCAAATCTGTTTGCAAATGTAACTGCCACCAGCCCTCTTCTACGCTTAATGCCAGTAATTTAAAATGCTGATTGCAAGAAAGGTTTATGCTTTATTCAAGTATATACTGTTATTTATTTTTTTTTTAATTTGGTATTCACAATCAGTTTTAATTAAGACTCTTAACAAAATTGTAAAATCCCAGTTTGCATTCTGCATGGTCATTATTTTAGAAAAAAAGTAAGTTAAGATGGTAACATGTCTTATTTTCCAGGATGTAGAAGTGGTGTTACCTGCTAGAAATGTAGGATAACATGAGTCAGTAAGAAAACAACACTGGAAGTGTCACATGAAGAAAACCGTGGGGTTTTTTTTAGTCTAGCTGTAATGAATATAGTGTTTCTAAGGAAAAGGGGGGTTTGTTCCCTTTGAAGGTTTCAGTGGAAACTGAAATCTAATCATATTTTTCCAGCGATTAAAAAAAAAAATAAAATAAAAAAAAAAAAAGCCTGAAACTCATAACTGTTCATTGGAACTTCATTTCATAAAACTAAAAACTACCAAAAAAAGCTGGGATTTAACTGATTTACTTGTTTGCTCTGTTTGGGATTTAACTGATTTACTTGTTTGCTCTGTTCTGTTATTGTTTTAATCCCCACAGGTTTTCTCTGGAAGTTCCAGTCAGTGAGAATTTTTCATGCAGTTTGAACCTTGTCTTTGTAGATAATTAAGTTGCTTTCAAGAATTGGTGCTAAAATCATGGGTGGTTTAATGAGATCAGGTTCTAGTAGTTCTGATTCTAGCTGAATTTTCTTACACAGATACGTATTGATTTGGGCAGGTGACCTGAGTGCAGTTCAGACCTTCACCACTGCTGTTTGTCTTGCAATTTTTTTTTCAGTGCCCTTGGGCAAAGTGATAGGACAGATCTGGGCTCTGTATTAATATCACTATTTTCCTTTACATGAAAAGCTTGTATTGTATAACACACAACTTCTAGTAACACCTCAGCAACATCACATGTAAATCCCAGTTCTGTTCTCTCTCCAGAAGGAGTGCTAATTAGATGTTAGATAATTAGACTATAAATATCCATCCACTCGATGAGATTTAAACGCCAAGGATTTGGTGCTAATCTCCTCGTGTCTGAGACAGTCTTTTTTTGTTGTTCTTTGGTTGTCTTGCACAATACGGAGCAGTCAGTGCCTGAGGTTCTGGGAAATTTAGTAGCAGTACAAGAAGGATCTGAGTGAAGAAGATACATGTGTGTTTATTTTAACTAATACAACATCAGGAATTTCATCATTCCATCATTCATGGAAGGCTATTACTGTATCTTCCGTCTCTCTGACTTTCAGTGTGACACTAGAATTTTAATCTTAATTGAAATTGTGCTCTCCAGACACTATCATGGATTTTCACAATGACATCAGTGGGAATACGAGGCCCTCAAAGACAAGCTCTTTAACTTTCTCAAATCATGTAAATCCAGAGGAGCTTAACATAGCGGATAGATGTTTTCAGATGTCTTTTAGGACTGGATTTCTCATTTAAAACTAATCCCACCTGTTGTCTGAAAAAACTTTCTGAAGCAGGCTGTCTTTAAATCTTGTTTGTGTCTTTTGCAAGCATGCAAAGCTGTTTGGAGTAATTCTTAGCCTAGGTTCCACTGAAAAGAAACCTTCTGCAGGAACACAAAAACTGTGTATTCCGGTAAGCATAATTGTGCTCCCACAATTATGTTGGTGAACAGAGAAAAACTATTGAGCTATGTATTGCCATTAAAATTATTCATTTAAATGGGGTGTTTCCATTGTGCACAGGTGGTAAACTTAGCTCACATGTTTTTCGTATAAAAGCTTGAAATAAGTGAACACTGGCAACCAGAATCTAATGGTGTCATTAAAATGATTGTAAACATGCCTGTTGTGGCAGATGTGTGCTTTCTTTCTGTTGATATGCATTCAGATTGTTGGTCAAGATCAAACAAATGCAGACTTTTAGCATGTCAAAAAATGTCTGCATTCTAACAGGTTCTGCTTGGAAAAAAGATCTGTTTCCTTAAAGGCCAGGATAGCTATAAAATAACCAGACTGCCTGATCAGATCCAATGTCTACTCTTATTTTCTTTGATTAGAGTTGTATTCCCTGTGTTCTCTGCCATCTATGGTTTCGGCTGAACAAGAGATTATGTGTTGCATCATTCTGGTTTGAGGAAACATTTTAACAGAATAGTAAATGTAGAGAAATATACAAAACTCAGAGCCAGGAAGCCATCAGCTTTTTCTTCTTTCCAAAATCGTTGCCCTCTGTTTAACTATAATTGCCAGCCTTCCAGTGATTATTTACTCTACTATACAAGGTAACACAGGCATGGCTGTTGTTATCCACCAGAGGATAGGATGAATTTAAACACATTTCCTCAGAGCCAAATTCTCCAGCCTAAAACAAAAGTTGATGGACAGCTGAGAATACAACAGAACCATGTGCTTCCCTTCTGCTTGGAGCAGGAGCTGTGTGCTGTGGCTACTTATAGAGAAAAGTGTAGCTCTGTGGTTGCTCAATTCGCCTTCAAGCGAAGAGTCCTCTGGAGTCTGGAGTAAGGCTCATGGGGAAAGAAGCCAGAGGATTTATAACCATCTGTCTGTAGAGTCCCCTTGGGAAAAAGCCTGTGCAGTAGTTATACGTCCCGGAGGAGGGATTCCTTCTCAGTATTTTTTCAGGCAACGCCCTGTATGAGAAAGGATTGGTTTTACCATCCAGACTTTAAGCTTCTGTTTATTCTCAATAATGCTCATAGTCCTTAAATGTTCACAGTGGTACTTGTACTAAATCTTTGTATTTAGACTTTATAATTGTGAATTAATGTAACTCACTTTAGTTAGCCAAGAAACTTTGTTATACCCCAATCTACCTCTTGTGTGTTGACTGTTTTCATTTTGCTCAAGTGCAAAAGAAAGTCAGATCTTCACTTTTTATGTAGCTCTACAGGCAATGATGGTTTTACGCCAGCATATCAGTAGAGACAGCCAGTTTGCAGACAGCCACAGTCATATGTCTTGGAAGTTAAGTACTTCTGTGTTGGGAATGTACTGGATTTTAGATTTGGGGCCTGAATCTCTTGTCAGCAGCATCAGTGGAAGTCCAGCACAGCTTTGGAATTACGTAGGTGTAATACTGATGCATAAGACAGCAAAATCCATTCCATACAGCACAATGCATCTTTAGAAATGGTAAAAGACATACAATGTCCCTTTCATTTTTGTAACACACAAAGCTCTTTACCTAAAAATACATCAAAGTCTTAGACTTCCTGACTTCTTTCTATGCTGTTGAACTGCCTGGATACAGGTTGCCTGTGGTGTTATTAGATTACTGTATTTGGACTTGAGACTTGATACATAAGCAACCAGTATCAGCACAATATCTCTATCCAGCTCACTCAGCTAATGAAAACACCCCCTATGCTCTCTGAACCAGATGAAGCACAGAAGGTTACACAAGGAAAGCTTTCTTAGCTCAACAAGAACTTCAGTTTCTGAATCAAATCCTTTATTCGAGTACACCAACAATGTAGATGCAGGATAATGTAAATGCAATTAGTTTGTATATAATATGATTGGAATGAGAACGTGGCCTTTTATAGCAATTCCCTCTTCCTCACTTCTAAAAAACAAGACCTGAGTTGAAAATAGCCACTCACAAATTTAGAATGAAACCACTTACAGTTACTTGTGGCTTTTGTGTTTCTCTGTTTACAACCAAAGTTGCAAAAGAAGGGGAAAAAGAAGAAAAAAAAAAGTGGTACATTTCTATATTTAGTAGATTGCCCTGGTGGAGAGAGAGTTAATAAGGCTTTCCATACACCTTGCTGCTCAAATCACCTTCCTGATTGATGATGCAGGGAGTAAACCTTTACCATGTGTCAGTGCCCGGCAGGGCTCTGTGCTCAAGACACATTGCAGAGTTTCTTGAGTAGGCGGGGATAATTTGTACTGTGAGGCATTCAGACACACTGGATCTCTCCAGGAACAAGCAGAGGTATTATCATAATGCAGGTAAAGTAGGTGATTTTGTGTTAATCTTAGCTTGGTTTTTAACTTCTCTTTTCTTTTTTTTTCTCATGAGAAGCAGCTTTGGATATGAATATTTGAAGCTCTACCTGTCATGATGCTAAGGCATTTAATAGTAATTTTCTGCATGTTAACTCTCAAGTTATTCAAACTTATTTTGGTTTTGTGCACAGTGCAGTACAGCTTTTTCAGTAATATGTGTCAGACAGAGAACAACATGGCAAGTGGTACTCAGACTGCCTGCTCAACACCCATTTCATTTAACAATGCCTCTTTCATTAACTGAATACTTTTGACACTTGGTTGCTGGCTAATTTCATGATGACTGTTTTCTAAGCAACAGTAGCACTAGTTTACCTGCCTAGGGAAGGCTGTTGGCAACAGTTGGATGAACAGGCAGATGTTTGAGCCGGGCTGTGACCTCCACTAGCACTGATCCAGTGCAAAGCATGATGTCCTACTCTGCCTTCTGTATAGTGGAGCTCTTCTGCATGGAGGGAGCTTCAGACTGGACCATTAGCACAGTCATGATCCCTGTATCATATTCTAGGAACAGGAAAAAGCTATTTGATATAGATGATATCCACCTGAGTGGTCTATTTAGATGTTCTTTCCTGCTGATGCTGTAGTTATTAATCATTGACATTAGACTTCTTTTAGTCCTTCGTACCCAATGTAACTGTCAGCAGAGCAAGTAACAGGACCAGGAGAGGTACCGGGTCCTCACCTCTTCCCCAGAACAGGTCATAGCTTAGCAACTTTTTCTCTGAGAAACAGATTTCAAACTTTTGGATAAGGAAGGATTGCATCCAGATTTCTTCACTGAAAAATAGAGTTTTGACCCTGAGGCTGTTATGGCAAAAGACAACTTCTGTCTTCTTGTGCTCGGCTCAGTCTTGCTCATAGTATATTAATGGCTCTCATGCTCCTCTACGTGGTAGCCATAACTGTTAGGCAGCCATACATAACCTCTGAACCCAGAGAGAACCTCCAACATGAGATGAACTGTTATCTAGCTATATGTTCAGCTTAGACAAGAAATGATATTTCTATTAATTAATATGATAACAAGATTTTAAAACATCTATTTTGCTGGCAAAGCCAGTAAGAGGAAGACAACTTATATTTAGAATAGTGTTCACTGAAGAATTGTCATCATATAAGTTAGACGATCACTTCATTTTTTGTATTTATACATTTTTTTTAAATGTTTAGAAACAACTCTATATATAAAAAAAGATTGCAAATTTTAAGTTACTTATAATTTCTTTTTTTATTGTTCTTTCACTTTTCCTTTTTTTTTTTTGATCATGATACTAGACAAGAAGAAACCCACCATGTCTAATAAATCATCAAGAAATAATTTAAAATGTCATGAATTTGTAACAAGGATACATACATTAGTATTTTATTGATTTGTTTTTAGTGGGAAAAGTGCTATAATGCACACCTCTGGTTAAAACTATTTGTGTTTTTGAAGAGATAGCAGTAATTTGCACACCTTTATGTTTAAACATTATGATATATATCACTCATTAGTCAAGGATTATCATAACAGTGAAAATTTGATACATACAGTTTGAAGCAGATATTATTCATACAAATAGTGCCAGTACAAGTTTTGCTGCTGTAGGATTTTATGTATGTATTTATTTATTTATTTTAAGGACCCAATCATAAAGGAAAAATGGTGTGTCAAGGATCGACTTTTAGATTCCATTTCCCCGATATTAGTTTTGTGGGGTTTTTCTGGTTTGGGTTTTTGAGTTTGTTCTGTTGTTGTTTTTCTTCTGATGTTTGTCTTAGGAAGCAAATATTTTCTTGCTGCAGTCTTTAGAATTGCTTTGTATTTCTTTAACAAAGAACTTGCTCCTGACATAAACCAATAGCTCTGCAGGGACTCATTTAAAACTACTTTTATCCAGAATTTAGCTTTCTAGATGCATGTTATGTTATTATTATTATCCTGGCACAATAAATATTTGTAGTATGATCCTGTCTTTTGTATTATCTTTTCCACTAGTGATGTTCGGAATAGATCAAGTTCTGCATAGTTTGGAAAGGTGAGAAGAGCTGCAATGGCATATTTGGCATAAAAGCCATCAGTATTCAAGAAGGCCTGCTGAATGGTAATGTGCCAATATGGGTGAAGAATCAATGGTGAAACAAATCCGTGTTTCCTCTCATGGTCACTGATATTGATAATTCTTTATATGTCTTGAGTATGAGTATGAGAGTGCTTGGTTTAGTTTTGGTCTTTTTCTCCTTTTTTTTTTTTTTT
>VXBW01004281.1:1305216-1388025 GCA_013400375.1 Thinocorus orbignyianus
TTTTTTTACTGGCTTTAGAAATCTTGATTGTTCTAAAAATTTCCTCATTAAAGAAAAAAAATAGTTATTTTCACTTTTCTTCTACAAAACTGAACTTGGCAAATTGGATTTTCATTACTGCTTTATTTGCATCACTGGGAGGCTGTTCAGAGGAAGAAATTTTTGGAACAATAAACATCTGCTCCAGAGGCACAGTAATCACTGTTTATGCAGTTATGGTTTTGCATTTTACAGCCAGGAAGTTTAGAACCTGTCATGTAGAAACATAACACTCTTTGCATGTTGGACTGCATCCTTCGAGTTGGATCTGTGACTTAGAACACAAGACTGAGCTGTTATAGAGGGACCATTAAAGAAACACTATAATGTTTTGTTCTATGAAGTTGTAAAGACGAGAAGGTGATGGGTAATTTTTATTATTTTTTTTTTTTAACCGAAATATCTCAAGTATGCAGGCTGAAACTTTTCTTGTAGCGCTAATATATTGGTACTAAGCATAATGATTTGCTCTTTTAAAGGGACCCATTTAAAATTTATCCAGTATTGCAAAGTCCCATCAATAGAAAACTTAAGTCACTTACTGCCTGATAATCATATGTATCTTAAAACTGGCATGTCATAAATGAAAATAATGTTATAGTAAATCCTACAAATCTAGGATGTAAAATTCCATTCCCAGTTGAAGGTTTCTTAAACAAAGAGGAGTGTGACATGTGATAGGATATACCTTCAAAAATGAACCATAGGCATAAGGTAATTTCCTTTCTGATAAATATGTTTGATATCCATCCTTAGATTTGTTCAGATAAGTCAACATTATTAGATAAAACTGGATTTTCACCCCAAGTTAGACAGACCTCCTTGCAGAAAAAGCATATGGCCTTACAAGCATTAGTAATCCTGGCTGGTAAATATTGGCATTAGAGTAACAGGAAAGCCTCAGGAAGAGGTGAGGTCGGTGCTGGGTGCTCAGCAAACATCTGAAGGCACAGAAGGGTTGCTGTCAGACAGTGGTAAATAAATGAAAGGTCATTATGTGCCCATACAAAGTGTGTAATTTTTTTTTTTTATATATATAATCAGGGAGCTGAAGTAGGTAAGAACCTACTTAACCTTTAAGCCTTATGTCATCCTCTTTTTTTTTTCTAAATGATTCCACATCTTCGTCTTATATTAAGACCGCAGTTCTCTAGCTAGAATGCATCAGAAAGAAAAATAAATAAATTAAAATAAAGAAAAAAGGATATTTTTATTATCTGTGGTTCTGCTTAGTAGCATGACGCGTAAAGAAAATTAAATTATTTTATAAAGTTATTAATATGGGTAGCCATCTCAGCCCTATGATAAAGAGTTTCTTCTTTTTGGGAAGCCTGCTGTCACTGCACTCTGTGTGTATAGGCTGGGAGCAGATGCAACACAAGCTCTTAATGTTATGATAGCGCATGCAGAGTGGATTGACACATTCTGGAAAAGGACACTTGTAAAAACACAGAAGATTTAGCCATACTCAGTGCCCTTACACTACACACACCCCATGTATAATGTCCTGTAATTTCCTACAGGTTTAATTCCCTCTTTCCTACCCCCTCCCAGATTATGTTCAGAAACATCTAATGAACTATCTTGCTAAAACATACTGTGTAACCAGGACATATGGGTGACACGGAAACAGTATTAAGAATCTCGTGTGTTGATGCTTAGTATGTGGACTTGACTTTTCAGAAGCAATGACCTCAGCCTCATTCCTCAAGGCTTCCCTTCTTTGCAGTCCAAGCATTTGAGTCAAAATTGCCGGGACTTAAATGCCAAACTAATCTAATTTAGTACTTTTAGCAATAGCTTGAGTCATGCTCTGAATGCTCTGCCTTGCTTCATTTAATTAAAAAAACAACACAAGGCGAAAATAATACAAAAGCAAGACTGCCAGACCTCTGTAATCTGCTTGTTATCCAAGTGGGATTTGTTTACCAAGTTTATTCTTTATGTAGAGTACAGTTAAGCCTTTCTCCCTAACTTGTTTGTAATACTGTCACCTCATCCAAACTAAAGCCTATGAACTCCGCATTTCTTCCAACCAAAGAAGACAAATATTAATTAACAATGTGTCACTGCTTCCAACACCCAACCGCTTTTTCAACGTAATATTTTATTAATTTAAATAAATCCTATAGTAATCCTAACATGCCAACACAACAATGCAAACTCTGGGTATTGGAATGTGTATTTGCATGGGATAATTAACAAAAGAACAGTAAGAAAAAAACATAGGCAAGTAGTATGGTAGTTTATTTTTCAGGCTTTATTCTTCTCTAACCATGGAGTAGATACGTAGCCCAGTAGAAATTAATGTAAGTGAGATTCTCATCCACATAGTTCTTTTTTTTCTGATCTCTTACTGTACAAGTCATAAACCCACAACTATCTGGTAAGGAGGAATTCCCCATTGAAAATTTCACATATGATCGTCTCCTAGAAAGTTTCATAAACTTGTTTCTAAATATCTGCCCCTGGCCAATGTATTTAAAACAACATACTAACACTTACCCCCATGTAAAGAACATGAGTTTAAAAAAGATTTGGCATTTAAATGTACATACTTTCTCATACACACATGCACACTCGTAATATCTGCATTCTCTAAACTTTCAGACTTAGATTTTCTATGACTACTTAGTGTAAACTTTCGAAAGAATAATTCTAATCATCTTTAATTTATCTTATTTCCAGTCTTATCAAACTATTTTAAGGTACTGTGAGCATTTTCTGTGCAAATATTGAGATTCATTTAACCTAATTTGAAAGGCTTTCAGTGTGGACGCACAAACATATTAGCTAGTGTCAAGACTCTTTTTGTAGACTGACAAAGAACCTAAGCACTTCTAGAGAGTGATTTGTCTGACCTATTTTAAATAATTTAGTTACCAAAAGGTGACTCACACAAGTTTATATTTCTTCATTTTCACCATAACAGAAGTTTAAATATTACTAGCTCAAAAGTAATTTAGAAGAGGAATCTTAACCCACCATGTCTATAGTCTAGGTTAGGCTCCTACAGGACCATATTGGCTGCAACTAACCTACTGTCATTGTTTCAGCCAAATTTACCAAACCAGATTGACAGATGGCCCTTCCTCCCCAAAACAAAAGGGGGGGAAGGGATAAGAGATAGTTAGGAATTTAGACTGAACTAAACTACTTTAATGAAGTATGAATACTAAAATTAAAATAAGAAGAAAATAATAAAATAGATACAGTATATACAAAACCATATGAAGCTCCCAAGATGATGATCATGTCACCAGCAGGCATCAGGAGAAGTCCCAGACTGGACTTGGTGATGGACTGGAGCTAGATTCCAGATCTGGAGTCAGGAATGCTTGGATGGGGGTCAAAGGGAGGCGAATAGGCGGGGTCCTCCTTGGACATCAGCCATTGAAGAAAGAGTTGACCCTTTGATCCCTCAGCTTTTAAACGGAGTATGAGGCGAATGGGATGGAATACCCCAGTTGGCCAGTTTTGGGTCACCTGTCCTGTCCATTCTTCCCTACAGGTGTGACCCCTCTACACTTTTCCACTTCCGATCCTCCAACGGGACAAATAATGAAATTACCCGATCTTGGTTGTTATAGCAATAAGTATAAGCAGGGGTCTCTCTGCACCATTCCTTGGTATAATCACTGTGAGAGTGAACAGTTTTCCGAACTATGTGTTGTTAAATTCAGAGTTCAGTTAGTCAGAAGAGGCCCAACTAAAAAAGTAAAATCGTAAAACAGGAAATTGGTTTGTTTTACCTCAAAACAGGATACTTACGAATTACTGAAAACTGGAGACATATTCTGGTGTAAAAAAAAATAGCTAAAGAGGTGCAATTCCATATATCTGCACCTTCTGAATAGAGAATGTCACCACAGAGTAAGAACTGAGTTGTACCATTGGGCAGCAATGGCATCAACATCTGCCACCTCTGCAGTGGACCGTGCGTGTTTCAGTCTGCGCAGCAGACAGAGTTCATCGGCCAAACAGCTGTTCCCCATCTTCTCTGGGGAAAAGGCAGTAGGCCAGATATTTTTCTGCACATGCTTTGAAGTAGCTTTACCACTGCCGTTGGTATACATACCATGACTTGATTTAAACAATTTGTTCTTGCAAAGGAAAGTGTAGCCAAATTATACAGAGTCGAGGAAAAACAAGATAATGCCATTATTTCTCATTTGTTAAAATGAGGAATGGGACTGGATGTGCTCATCCTTCAGCAAAGCATTGATCTGGATCCGTGTAAGAACTTTCTGACAAACTCAAATTCTGTGATCTACAATATAACTACAAGTCTAAAATCCCTCAGCTTTGGTGAAAATATGGATCTCTAATAACATTTTATCTTCGGGGTCATCTGTTTCTGAAAACAAAACCTCAGTTTAAAATAACCATGACTGCTAAAGCTTTATTTTCCCTATAGTAGAGTAAAAGCAATCTCAAGTTCAGTAAAACTCAAGATAGATGACATTGTTTAATTTTTATCACCCAAAGATGCTTCCTGAATTAAATAACAGTTCTGAAAGCTATTTTCATCTTGGTATACCACTGTCCAGCCCATTGGTAAATTCACTTTGACTCAGCTCCTAAAATCCATAAAACAGACAGAGATAAAAAGATTTCTTCTTTTTTATGTTTAAATTATTGACTAGGAAAAGCACAAAGTGGAGGCAGGTAAGTTAGAGGGCAGCCAGACATTAAAAGTAATTGCATATGAAATATTAGAAAATATTATATAAACATGGCATGTACTTTTTAAAGTCTAGTTTTGGTTCCACTGAGGTTTTGTCTGGGCTCCAAATATGTATGCATGTACTGCTTAAGCCGTCTACTGAGCCACAGGTGACAAATAATCAGCATTATTGTGAAAGTCTTTTTTTGGATTTCTTAAAGCAAATAATATTGTAACCAAGTGGGGGGAAAAAAAAAATGAAAAAAAAATAGAAGTAGGTGTGTGTTTCGTGTGTTTCTAATGAACCTGACTAAATGGCTGGCCAGAAAAACTGTATTTGAGGATGTTTCACAATAAAAATCCCACAGCCTAAAATCACTAACACTGGATCTGCAACTACCTCACTACTTGTCTTAACAATGCCTAAATCCTAACCCCCTGCTTGGGACTGCTCTGTACTCCTAGTGGCCATTCATCTTAATGACCAAGAATATAAGGGCTGGAAACCATTCTAAAGCTAAACTTTTTAAAAAACACACTGCTTTTTCCGTCAGTCTGGCCAAATCTCTGCTCACCAAGAACCTTGAGTGTAAACATCAAAAACAGCTTTTCCAGACAGGATTGTGAACAATTACAGCTCCTAACTAGACATTGACCTCACTTACTATATCACTGCGCCACTTTACTATTCCAAACTATTGCCAAGTGCAAATATGCTTTCTTTTTACTACTACATTACTCTGCAATCACAATGTGCTGATGCTATTCGAGCAACTATGGGGTAAGGAACAAAACCCTGACCCTTGTGTTGAATGACCACTCATGAATAATCCAAGTAGGAATTTGTCTACTGCTTTTGTTTCTAAAAATTATTCCTCATTTTCACCCTTCTTGTATTCCTAAAGACGTAGAATGTTTTTTATTTAGAGGCAGATAAAAGCCTTTACAAATCCCACTCAGTCTAAAAGGTTGTTTCGGTTATTGTCACAAAAACTTTTTGCCAGTGAGATTTCCTGCTCTAGTGATTTTTCCCTGAAACATGACTGCATTCCAGTATTTTAGAAATAAGTCTTCGATTGCCAATAAAATGAAATCTCAATAATTCCTAACTATCTCCTAAATATTTGAGGGAAAACTAATAAATATCTAGGAATGTCAAACCCTTGGCAACAGAAGCTTATTAATCTAGAACAGTTTTGAAGAACACAAATGCTAGAAAACCTACCCTCTCTCTCTGGCTATCCAACTGTCAGGAATCTATGATAATATGTTCTTCCCATTTCACACTTTGAATGTGACTCCCTGCTTGTCTTATTAGAAATATAAACTAGACCTTTGTATTTCTGTGTAGATATTGCTGAATTCTGCTCACAGAAAAAAAAAAAAAAAAAAAAAAAAAAAAAAAAGTGAAAAAAAGAAAAAAGGCATTCTTCTTGCTGATCTTGCACTGATATCTTCTAGTTACTAATAAATACATTACCACTAAAGGAAAAGCATAAATTACACCATCATATCAATTCATCTTATAGATTTCCTGCTTGGGTATACTCAGTGTTTCTTCCTCTCTTTCTATTCTTAAGGCACTTCTCACCTTGAATTCACCTTTAGTCTCTGACCTAGCAGTTCCTGTCATCATCTGTATTTTGCACCCTAGTAGGTGATGTTAAAATCTTTAAGAAAAATGTGTAGAACTATTGTGCTTTTAGTGTTAATCTACTTTTAATGGAGTATTTGCTTTTAGCAGTCTGAAACAGTCTCCTTAACTTGATCTTCTTTTAATCTAGTGCATCTGGAAAAATGGTGAAAACTTCGTTCATTTGCTTTGTGAATGGATAAAGCATTCCTTGCTCATCTTCTGTGTGTCTGCATTGTACTAAACTTTTTGGTTCAACATTCTGTAAACTCCAAATGCATTTAACTTCTTGGATAGTACTATCATCTGCCGCTTTTGTGAAGCCTCTTTGCTCACTATAAAAGTAACATTTCTTTCCGCTTCCACGGGGCAGGATCTTTCTTGGGCATTCTTTGAAATGGACCTTGTTTTTAACCAAAGCTTCATGACTCACTTCTATTCGTGGAAGGCTTTTTTATCAGTGTGAACCTTCTATTGCAATCCAATGAACTGTGTTTTAGTTGCCATTGGCTTTCTGGGTCCTACCTGCCTTTTTCCTGGCTCAGCCAACAAAGTGTGATCAGCGGTCACAGGATAACTAGTGCACATAGATAGCCCGTCTTGTAAGAACAGAGTAGTTTATAACTGGCTTAGTTAAAGGCTTGCTTCTCCAGTTGTTCTATATACTGAAATTCCAAAACATCCATGGGAGTTCCCAAACAGCTAGAAATTCTTATGCTAAAATAACATGGGCAAAAATGACTGGTTTATTTAGCATGTGACTAGATATTTATGGGCTACATCAGAATGCAAAATGACTTCTGAGCTGGTGACACCCTTGATAATCAGGACTTGCCAATACATGACTAATGATTCAGTACAAACTGTGCTTTTCTAATTTTTCAGCTGTATAGTTTTTTTCCACATTAGTTATTTTCCTGTATTTATTTTTTTTTTTTATTTGAAGTTCTCTGGGCAAGCAGCTGTGCATAGCAGGATGCTGACTCCTTCTGCAGGAGTGATTTATAAAGGTATCGCACAAAGGCACATATCTCAAGACCCTTATTCAATTTTTACACAACTTGTTCTCAGACAGATTCATATTATACTTGTTGCATACCATTAAAATATTTGGCTGAAAGCACGTCCATAAATTGAATTTTATGTTTCTCCTTCATGCAAAACATTTCCTTAGTTATCCCAAAGGTATTTAAATACTTATATAGTCCTATTGATTGCTATTTTATCTCAATAACTCTGTTTTTCTCCTATTTTTAAACAATGTCTATTGGCGGGCAATTTACTGAAGTTAGATGCCTGTTTAAATACTTTCCTGATGTACAGACTAATTCTGTCCTGTGTTACATGAATTGGGTAGTTCTTTTGATATTTAATCCATAATAATTCTTTTGTTTTGACTGCCAACATATATGTTGGAGAATAATTACTAATTATAATTTCTCTTCTCCATAATCAAAATCATTAGTGTCATCACTTTGGGATCATTTTCAAAGACCTGTTGCGCTAACTTGGATGCTTTACTATCAGCACAGTGGCAGATACTTCTAAATGTTGTCATAGTTTTGAGAGCTGCAGTTTCACAAAACTCTAAAAAAAAAAGTTTCAAAAATTACAAGACAGAGAAACAAAGTAGGGGGGGGGGAAGAAAAAAGGAAAGAATGAGGCATGAAATTAAAATTTATAAACAAAATTCTCCCTTTAACTGCTTCTGTGTGGAAGGTGTTGCATTCTAGTACCTAGATCCTGACAAACTGAAAAGGTAACCAAGTGCTCTGTGCCACTAACACTATTTCCTTGGGGTGAAAGATCTTGAAAGAAAATAAGTGTTGGCTCATACATGTATGCTCTATGTACAAATGGAGGTGTTTCTAGCTTAGAAACACTTTAGATACGCTGATGACATGTTCCCAGGACATCCAGCTGCAGAGTTAACATCTATGAAACAAATTCTCAAGCTTCTGTCCAAGAGACAGACAGGCCTTGAAGTGGGCAGATTTCTTCACCGTGTCTCACTGTCCTATTGCCCAACATACTGTGTATTACAGAGCTGCCAAACTACCTCCTTTGACTGAGAGCTTAGACTGGGAGTCCATCTCTGAAGTCTATGCCCACAACCAGACATCTACATTTGGGCACTGTAACACTAATGGCTGCATAAAAATTAATATTTTAATTTTTTTTGCTGTGGGTCAGGTGGGTCAGGACTTCACCTTAGCTGATTAACTAACATTGATTTTATTATTATTATTTTCTGGATATATTGTGGGACAGCAGGCCAGCAATTTGGGTTTACTTTTTTCCTTTTCTGTTTTTAAAGGAAAAAATGCCTTAAAATATAAGAAGCTACTTCCTTGAATCTGTTTTGTTCACTATATTCAAAAAGAATAGGATTTCTTTTTCAGTAACAGGTAAAAGTAGTTTTAAAAAAGAGAGGAAATAAAAACAAAATCTCTCCAGATTTTCCCCTATCCTGACAAATAAAGAGATATATAAGAACTATTTTCTTCTGTTACTAAAACCACCTCCACACTCCCCAGTAATTTCAGAAAAATGAGGCTCCCCAGAAATGCTATCTTTTATAAGATTGTAAGACTTCATTAAAATTTTGAGCTTGTTCTTTAATTTTTCCAATGTATTCCTGGCTTTAATTTTCTTTGGAATAATTTTTAACTTTTTGAAACAGTCCTTTACAAGCTGGAAAAATGTTCATAAAAATGATAAAATGTATATGGACATTTCATTGCAATGGAAGGCATTTTCCATCTATCCAAACCTGTCTGTCAACACAGAAGAAATATGCAAAAAATGTGAGACAAACAAGCCATATGTTTTGCTTTTCATGCATCTGGCAAAAATGTGATTTCTTTTCCCATGTTTCTCCTCTGATGAGAATTTATTTCACAAAACTGACATCACATATTTTCTCTCAGTTCTTTCCTAGTACTCCAATTTGCCTAAATCTGCTATTCCACACTGTCCTTTTTTTAGCATCCTAGTGCATCTTCTGTTACACTCAGGTCATCATCAAATCTTACTGGTCTATGACATTGCTAAAATTGCAAGAGTCTTTGATCCAGCAGGAAATGTAACTAGATCCATGGGCTGAATTTTTTTTTTTTAAAAAGCAGTATAATACATTAATAGGGTGGTTTATTAGTGACTCGAATTACCTAGGAATAGATCTTCAGCATGTTAAGTCTTTTAGGATACCTCGCTGAAAGATATGTACTAGTTCAATCAAAATTATGTGCATGCTGCAAAATCGTTGGCTAAAGTCTTTGGCTTATGATGTGAGAGTTTAAACTGGATAACGATAGAGGTCTCTTCTGGACTTGAAATCTAGTAAAATGTAATTTCTCAAACGATCCTGCTGAAAAAATAAACCACGTTTGATCATCTTTGGACTATTTCTTCCTGGAGCCTTTTTCCTACCTGAAATTCAGGAATCACTTTTTTATTTACTATTCACACACTCATTTGTTTCTTCTTTCATACCTATGGTATCATATTCATTTCTCAGTTTTCCTACTTCCAGTACTCAAACTGTATTTGGACGTAGATTTTATTCCGCTGTGCTCTATTCCACCTTTCTTTCCTAGCATTTTTTTTCTGCCTTTTCCAAAATACTTTTCTCCCATCTTCCTCTATATGTTACCTATCTTCCCATGTTAATAATCATTGCTTTCCCATGTATTTCAGTGTAAGATGTTCTTTCCTGGACGACCTTTGGTACAAAAATTACTGAGGAAGAAAAACTGTCTAAAATTATTTCTATCTTCTTCTGAAATTGGTTTTCATAAGATCAATTAAAAGAATCTCCGTAAAATTAATACGATGTACTCAATTTGTAGAGTGAATTTCTTTGAACAAAAATGTTTCATTTCTCGAGTTCTAAGCAACATAAAAGTATTATTTACTCCATTAAAATTAGTGGGAAAATTTCAAATAAAGAATTTTTCTTAGTCTTTAATATCTGAACAGATTTTGATGTCACTAACTAAATACATAGTCACGGTATTCAAAATGCAAATTATTAAGCCCAGTTATAGCAATTATTTAGAGTAACTCTGCATGGCAAAGTGAGTTATAGGAGTTTCTTGGATTCAGTAGCTGGATAACTTCAGAACTCATCCATGATAATGATAGTTTGCTCTTACAAACTCCTATTATCCTGCTCTATATCATCTGTTCATACCATATGCTTGCAAAACATTTATAGTTCAGAAGCTTTAGGTTGACTGCCTCTGAATTGAGCATGTTTGTAAATGTTTGTAAGACTGAATCCTAAATTTAAATGCAAAAATTTTTACATTATGAAGCTTTCTTCCTTCAGAGCAGAAGATTCTGGGCACATTATCAAAAAATTAACTAAAACAACATTTTCAAAATAACTATATCCCGAATAAAGCATAAAATCTCTAGATAGTGGAACAAAAAGAAAAGAAAAAATACATAATGAAACAAACTGGTTTTACTGAATAAAGTTGCACCACATATGAAGGGTGAAATAATTCAGTGATGCCTTTCTGTTTCCAGGTCATCTGCTCATTTGTTGTACATACCAACAGCGCACAGTTTTGGTACGCAAAATTACTGCACTATTTGGTGCAATCCTGACAGCTCAACTCAAACCCAAAACCCTCTTATTTCACAGAATATCAATAAGCAGGTGCTGGTACAGTGGGTTCAATTCCTGGTTATGTTAAAATGGCACAGACACATTGATTTCCAAGAAGGTGTGCCAGTTTACGCCAGAAAGAAAAATGTGATTCATTATTAATGATGGAAAAACAGTTGTAAATTCCAGAACATTATTCTGTAATTTTACTGATTTCTGATGGAAGTCTAATATTAGTCATGTAAAGGAGAGCCTTCAGAACATTGTGCTGGTATATCTCAAACCTATACCCTTGGCATCCCAGATACAAAATCAGATACAAAAATCAGGAATACTATAACACTAAATTGATGATTGCTAATAAACAAATTCATCCTGATAATTCATACTGAAGGAAGCTATTTTTCTTCTTATCAGTTCTTCCATAGATAGAGTTCATTGAGTCGTAAAGGAGAGGGGAAAATGACCTTACCTTTTAGCATCAGCACAGTGAGACTGTAGATATCTAGCTAAACCTATGTACCTGGTTTGCAGCTTTGCTTTGATGAGATGAATCCAAGGCTTAGAGCAAAAGAATAATCTCACAGTAATCTCAGATGCTGAACACAGTAGTGGGCAAACAATCTTTCAAATTTACTTGTGAAGAGGAAAATTATTTTAACTAATAGTCTCATTCTTCCAAGTATTCTCTATTTCTCATTACTGTCATTATACATTTCATGGAATTGTTGTCTTAATTGTTGCACTTATCCTCTTGATTTCAGTTTGCCTTACACATTTATTATTATTATAGCTAGAGACCCATACAATCATTGAATTCATACTGCAAGAATGTCCGTCCACAGGCCATAATCAAAACTTGAACCACATACAAACACATAAAATACAGTGGTCATACTAGAATAGATAACATCCATCTGATTTGAAATACAATAGCAGGTCTAGCAGTTTGAGATAACGATGGCTGGTACTGAATATTTTGTGAACTATGCAAAGAAATATTGTTTATTATTTCTCCCCCTTAAATTCAACAGAAAATAATCTGAAGGGTTATAAAGTGTACATCTGAGCCATTTGCTCACATCTGTGCATCATCCTGCAGAGTGTTTTGGGTATACACAACTGCCTAGGATTGTTTTGATTATATTTATTTTGGAAAACCTACCCTCTATCGTGGCAGTGTTACAGGAGAATCAGAACAATAATTTCACCCTGAGCCCTGTGTTGTGAAAACCAGGTGGTTAAGAGCTTTTATAAATTTAAAGTTGTGTTCCCATTAGTTTGATCATATTAAACACTCGCATGTCCTTGTTTTCTTTACTTATATCTCAGTAAAAATTTACACTGATCATGAGTTCGTGAATGGCCCTAGTGAACAGTCTTGTTTTTACCAATAGCTCACAATGTGGACTTTAGGCATTAAATAGCAAAAAAGAGTGTTTTTTTCAGTGGCGCAGTGCATCTGGCACTCATGTATTCATAGCACCTTTAAGCATATCGATCTGATTTTTCTGCAGCTTGCAAAGATATTTACAGTTTCAAATTTTTGCAATATTTTCCAAATGGATCATATATATGTATTTAGTAATTGATAGGCATGGCATTTGGTGTCCTTTTCTTGGACAAGCAAATATGTAGAGGTCTTAAAAATAAATTCAGCCTCAGGAAAACAGCAGTAATGTGGGGGTGCTTGGAAATATCTCTCTGAATGGGATTTAGGTATTACATTTCTGAGATGGCATGCTGGAATGTTAGATGGGAAAAAGTGGTTTCATCATCCTCCTCCAAGGGTGGGTATTGGCAATAGTAGGCTATTAATATTAAACAGATTTACTTTTTGAGAAGTGGAAGTTCAGTCTCCTGGAGCATTCTCTAGGATGGTTCGCTTTGCTGACTGGGGGAAAAAGAACAAAAGGCAAATTTCACACCTTGGCCATACTACAGAAAAACCTGAGCTACATGGTAAGTGTGAACAAAAGACATGAAAGAAGGGGGCTGACTTCTTTCAGGGTTTTGCTTGTGTTTTTTTTTTCCTCTCAAGAAATACTAAGCACCTTTGAAAAGAGAAAGACAGAGTTACAGAATCGTTTTATGTAAAAAAGCTGGAGGGTTTTTGGAAAACAAAACCCCAGACAAAAGGTATGGTTTTCATCTTAGTGTGTCTCAATCCACTTTCTTTTTACCATTCTGTAAGTAGACTTAACAGTATTTAAAATATGATTTATCTCTTTTTTTTTTTTTAACTTTTAACCTTTTGTTTCCCATGACAGTGAAATGAATAGGCAAATGTAACATGCAAATATTGTTCTAATGGTAAACTATGGAGCAAAAAACGAACTTTTCCTCGCCAGTTCCATAGCTAAACCAGAAAATACTGCTGTTTTTTTCAGAAAAGTTTGTGTAGTTATTTTTCCAGTCAAGAAATTGTATAAATAGCAATTAACTTAAGGTTGGAATTTTTTTAATTTAATCAAGCTAAAAATGATTTTTCTCATGATGTCTATCACTAAATATTATCGAATAGCTTTGTACTAGAAGATACTTTTTTTAAAAAATAAAAAAAGAACGTGACTTTTGTAAAACTGTTCTATGTTTTTACTAAACTAACGAAGGAAGGGCCAAATCTGCAACAGGAGGACTAAACTCAGTAGCAATAAGCATTGCTAGGGGACGGGGATTTTCCAGGAATTTTCTCTGTTCAGAAGTTTATTGGTTGCAAGGATTAGGAAGAAAAGTTTAAAAATACATTTACTTAGGTATTGCTTTTTTCAGTCATTAAAATACATGTTTCATAGATCTTTATTACACAAAGATTTGCCTTTGTTTCAAGGAATCTAATTTACATTCACTCAACTGGTTTTCAGTGACATGCCAGGAGTAATTAGAAGACAGATTTTAAAAAATCTGTCATCAAGTATGACCTCAAGTTGGATAGAAAAGTCTAAGCTTTGCTATTAATTCTCTAGTTGCAAATATTACTGCATCTTTCCTTATTTGAATAGAAAACTTCCCTACATGCCTACTGCTCCACCTCAGGCTGCCCACCTCAGGAAGTCAGTGGCTTAGGATGCAATTTTGTTGTGCAGCCTACTTTGAAGAGTGTTGATGTATCTTGCACTTAGTGAAAAAAAAAAATTAAATTCCATTGAAGTCCAGGACTATGTATTGCCACTACTACTCTTCCAGTTTAAAACACAGGAAAGCCACCAAAACTCAGAATTTCTTGTAAAGAAGAGAGGTTGACATCTACAGTTTGGATTTTTCCTGACTCCAAAACCCAGAGTTGATACCAGTTTCCCAGTGAATGAAATGAATTCAGGGCTATCCTGGTTTTAGTGCATCTTTTTGCATCATTTGAAATTGTTTGTCAGCAACAAGGTCTTGGTTGGTAAGAAAGGCAGCGTGTCCTACTTAGACCCTTTAGCCAAGCTTTGCAGACAAAATATCCTGCATAGGTGAATCAGCCTTTGATATTAGTTTGATTCAGTCAGCTTTTGAGCACTTTCCATCTTGTGTTATATCATGCAAACCTTTCTTGTCTTTCATGATTAGGATGAGTAAATAACATCACTGCTGAGGAAAGAATATTACTATTTCATATATACAGTACTAGTATTTGTTTGTTTCTATTCATGTGTTACATTCTCTTATGAGAAATTACTGAGTCAGATGAAGCTCCCTGGGTAGAAAAAATGTTTCTTTCTTGGAAATTATTTAGTTCATTCAGAGGAAACAAGCCTTCAGACACTGAAAGTTGGTCAGCAAAAAGTAGAAAATCACAGAAAAGTCCAACACAACTGAGAGTGAGAGCTTACTGAGAGGAGAAGCAGACAGAGACAACCAGTCATCAGAAATGAGGAAAGAAACCTCCTCAGGGTTGCAACGAGCTGTGCCAATTCTGCTGCAACTCAAAGCTACTGAGCTGGCTAGAAGCTTAGAGCATCCCTGCAGAGACATAGTGGAAAGTTGTAAATAAACCCTTCTCTATTGTGTTTGACTGAGTTATGATGAGCTGTATTTATGGAGTTGTCCTAATGTGTATTCTAATTAAATCTGGCTTTTTTCAGGTTAAAGTCTTTCAGACTCCTTTGGTGAATTCACTGCAAAGGAATTGTCTATGCAGATCTACCTCAAAGTATTAGCTAACTCTGAGTAATCTCAAAATGTCAGAGGCTCTTATCGTCATAGTTCCGACACAGCTTTTGTGCAAGAGAAACTGTAGGCTGTATAGGCATGTATATATGTGTTTATTTATGTATGTACGTGTGTTAGGTATAAAGATGGCCAGCCTAACTTAGGTGAACTCACTTCATTAAAGATAGTTCAACTGTAACAACAGAAATCTCAATGCAAACCAGTTAACTTTTTCCTGGTAGATCACACTTACCTAGCTACCTATGATTTAAGTGCAGCCACGCACTGTTTTTCTATACACAAAGCCACAGATGAGAAGACTCTACGTTTGTAGTAGAAATGGTCTTTGTTGTGCTATGTTTTCACCGTAAGCAATACACTTACTTTTTTTTTTTATATTTTATTTTTTTTTATAGCTCTGCAAGAGTGCATTCTATGGAACTATACTTACAGAACTGAGATAATCCTGCATACCCATGCATAGAATTTGCAATACAGTTAAGCTTCACATCCTAATTCTCTAATGATATCTTGTATTTGTAGGATCACAGAACGTTTAGAGTTGGAAGGGACCTTAAAGATCATCTGGTTCCAACACCATGGGCAAGAACACCTTCCTGGCGCAATTGTTGCTCAAGGCCCTATCCAACCTGGTCTTGAACACTTCCACTGATGGGGTGTCCACAGCTTCTTCCCTGGGTTACCTGTTACAGTGTCTCACCACCCTCACAGTAAAGAGTTCCTTCCTAATGTCTAATCTAAATCTCCCCTCTTTCAGTCTAAAACTGTTACCCCTCATGCTGTCACTACACTCCCTGATAGAATCCCTCCCCATCTTTCCTTTAGAGCCCTTTAGGTCCTGAAGGTCTCCACAGAGCCTTATCTTCTCCAGTAACAACCAATACACTAAACAACCCCAATTCTCTCAGTCTGTCCTCATAGGAGAGATGCTCCTGCCCTCCAACCATCTTCATGGCCTTCCAGGTCCATGTCTTTCTTGTATCAGGGTCCCCACAGCTGGACACAGTACTCCAGGTGGGATCTCACCAGAGCAGAGTAGAGGGGAAGAATCCTCTCCCTCACCCTGCTGGCCATGCTTCTTTTGATGCAGCTTAGGATATGGTTGGTTTTCTAGGCTGGCAGTATGTTTTACCAACTCATACTGAGCTTCTCATCCACCAACACCCCCAAATCCTTCTCCTCGGGGCTGCTCTCAATCCATTGTCTGCCCAACCTGTATTTGTGCTTGGAATTGCCCTGACTCACATGCAGGACCTTGCACTTAGCCTTGATGATCTTCATGAGGTTTGCACAAGCACATAATGTCACAGTAGCAGGGAGTGGTAGTGCTGGGTGACTGTTACATGAATGATCTGTTTATCTGATTTGAGTTTTGCTTTAACTATATGTTCACAGTAAATCAAGTATTCTTACCCAACCTCATTCAACATGCTTGGGCAGAGAGCCAGATTACACTGTACTTATTCACTGACAACTCAGTTAACCCCTCGCAAACAGTGGTACTAGTCACCTAGGAAGGGACTGACTGTAGAGGGATTGAGGTTTGTAGAACTCTGCTCAACAAGAATAATAAATAGGAACCAACAAAAGGAAGTAGGCACATCCAAACATTGATTTGCCATTTTCTAAAACAGGCATCTACACCTCTGAAAGAGTCTTCTTTGGTATCGAGAAAGGGTAACTAGCTCGGACTTAGATATCACACCCCAGATGACCAAAATTTGAAGAGGTATATCATACCCTAAGACGCATATCCATGGGACTGATGCATCCATTGAAGAGCTTCAATTTGGTGGCACAAAGAAGGCAAAAACAGCTATAAGAGGACTCCTGATATGTTGTACAAGACTGTTACATCTTCCCTGCTTGATACTCTTTTTTTTAAGCCATGAATGTATGCAACATATTGAAATGTTGTACAGATATATTGGATGAAATCTTTTGGAGGAAAATAACTGCAATCACTTCTGTGCCCCTTCCTCTAAATTAGCATCTGTGACCCAGCTGCTTAAGCAGTTTTTCTGGCCAGGACTGAAGACTCCTTCCCACTACCCCCATTGTAGTTTTTTATGGAGCACAGCCATTTAGCACAGGCTCTACTTCTTTTTCGAGGGCTGGGTCCAAAGCCTTTGACAAATTTTGCATTTGCAATTGATTTGCTCCCTCCTGAGCTTTGAGAATAAAAAGCAATGGATAATGTCTCAGGACCAGACTTTTCATGATGAAATAATAAGGGTCAGATGAACTGACAGCTTTTCTCAATGTTCTATAATGCTCATTAAGTTAGACAATGTTTTGATTTTTTACTGAAAAACCCATTTGCAAGGACTATAGTCAGATGAAAAAGAATTGGATGAGATAGATAAGTATAGTCAGACTGTAGTGCTATTATCTTGAAGCAGATGAAGGAACATAACATCTCTCCTAGACAACACAGAAAATTCATTTTTATAATGGAAATAGAAGTCCTTTTCATTTAAACTCCAGCTGTTTTGTTGGACTCATGCTCTAGCAAGTATCAGTTAAACTTTGTTCTTTCTTTTGGAAATGAAACTGAAGTTACTTTCAGTCTCAATATTTTGCAGTCTTTTGCAATGAAACAAACAATAAACTCTAATGTCCCATGGACTGGTTGTGAAATGAAGACCCCATGGCACTTTTAGAAAGAATAGGTGAGTTAGTTCCAGTGTGGATTTGACAATTATATACTCTCTGGTTTGAACTAACTTAACATTCAGCTATAAAAAAACCTTTTTCTTCATTTTCCTTGAACTACTGTGCCATGCTTCTGCTTGCTACTGAACAACCTCTGCCAATGCCAGACCAAGAGAGAAGAAATGTCAAGCAACTCTTTCTGAATTATGCATGCAGCTAAAAAACAAAATTCAGAACTTTTCATTTCTGGTACTTACGAGTTAGGAGACAAAATTTGACTAAAACCTAACATTTTTGTTTCATTATCTACACTAGTTCTTTTGAAAAGTAGGAGTTTTAGGAAATTTATGGATAAGAAATGTTTAATAGGGTCTCTGTTAGAGAGAACTAATCAGTCTAGTTCTAACAAAGGCATAAGTGAATATTTCATATCCTAACCTCAATTATTTAGGTGATTCAATGTTCTGGAAAACATACTCCAGACTTCCGGTTCTGCAGCTGTAGTGGGTCAGAACTGGGTCCTTGGAAAAATAAAAACAACAGTCATGAAAGATTATGCCTTTCCAAAAGAGAAAATCAAGCAGAAACCACTTTCTTGGCTAACCAAAAGTACAGAGGTTTAACTCTAACTACATCTAGGTTGTCTTATTTACTACTGTGCAGAATACTTAATTTTCTTTCCTCTTAAATTTATTTTAAAACATAACGTAATTATTATTAGGGTTTTTTGTGTAGTGTTCAGTTGTCTCAGATAAATAGCAAAAAAAAATGTATTATATAAAGAATAAATTCATGCCAGGTTAATCTGGCAAATAAGTCAACTGAGTAGAAAGAGTGTCTGAGTTAAACTCTTTCAGAAAAATATTGTGACCTGCATCATAGGTGAAGTGGTAAACTCTGTTGGAAGACACACGCTGTAGACATCCTTCTGCATTCCTTTTATGGCCACAGACTCCAGAGAATTTGTTATCACATCATTACAAGTCATATTTTATGTTTTAAATATTTATAATATTATTTTATTGAAACTTAATCTTCAGTTAGGACACAGGGACATTTTTATATGCCTCCACTTTCACAGCCTTGTGTACACAGACTAGGCCTTCAGGGCAAGTTTTATTGTGCCAGTGTAACATATGTTCCCAATAGGTAAGTGACACATGAAAGGAAAGGAATGTGATTTAATGTTTCAATTTTATTGCTTGCAATTTAACATATGGCAGTGAAGAAGATACAATCAATAAAACTACATGAATGTGAAAGCACATAATAAAAGATACCTCAGAAGGAAAGTCTGATTTAAAGATTTATTGAATCTAACTAGTCAAATAATCCAATACAAAAATTGTATTTACTGTCTTAGGCTCATTCATTATTGGTGAGTTGCTAGTGCATGGTTAATGGTTTTGTAAACTTCTTCCAAAAATCTTGTGTATAATTTGTGCTGCACCCATTTTAATTGCACTTGCGTAGAGAAAACATAACCCAAATGGATACTAATGTCGGGTTTTTTCCCTCAGGAATTTTTTTTTTTTTTTGTAATCTCTTCTGTCACTTTTATTTGTTGATTTTATTACTATCTTCTCCTTTTCCTCGTGTATATTTCCATCACACTATTCAGTAATTCTTTCATCAGTTTTGTCCAAATAATGCCCAAGAGAATCACGTTCTAATTTCCATTTTAGTATCCAAATTTCAAAGTCTTACTGCAAAAAATAATATTGAGATCCAGAAGCTTAAATATTTTTTTTTAAACCGAGTGAGTATTTTCCGAAATTGCAGTTCAAATAAATACAAAAATGCATTTGATTTAGCAAGTTTTACTAAAAAGTACAATGAAACTCTGAAAGTTTCCATTTCATTTTCTAAAAAGAACAAACTATTTAAAAAATTCCCCAGTATTTCTTTCCAGAATAAATATTTTTAAGAGAAAATGCCATTGTAACAAAAAAATGCATATTTCTTTAGTGAAATAGTAAATAAATAAAAAAAAAGAAAGAGTTATTAGCTTTGCAATGGGTGCAGTTTAAGAGTTCTACCAGTTATTAAGTAGGCCTAAAGCCAAAACCATTTAACTTTATTTCTTGGACTTGAATTAAAATATTTAGAAACAAAACTTGAGTTCCAGGCAGATGACCATAATGACTTAAAAGATTTTATAACCACTTACATGCAGTCAGCATAACAAAAATCCCTCAAAGAAACATTGCAGAATCTTTTATGTCAAGGTCACATGAAAATGACAAAATTGTTAGATACTTTCATGGATAATGAGAATGAATGACTGAAGAAGACACCAGCTCAAAACAGGAGACCTGTGGCTCGTGTTTTAAGCTTAACCTGGATTTTGACATGCAGTACAACCTTGTACAGACAGCATAAACTGGGTGCTTTAGGTCTTGTTTTCCCACAATTAATCATCAAGTTCTGAATTCTTTTAATCTCATCTTTCAAATGCCATTTTCCAGCTACAAAGCATAAACAACATTTCCATGTCTCGTACTCTTTTTTCTTTGGTCTACAGTACTATACTTCTATAGATGCCAATTCACGATTTAGCTTCAGTTTCAGTTTATTATCTTCTCAATATTTTTCTTTCAGATCACAAAACTTTGTTAAAAATGAGTTGTGTACACAAGATGCTTTGGGAAAATTCTGCAGCAATTACTTGACTAGCTTAGTACTGGTGGTTAGTAGTAGCTCACTATCTGTAAGAGTTGAGACCTGAAAATATGACGTGGACATTCATTGGTAGAGATTAAAATCTTTCAGGCAGAGCTTGGTGATTTGTTTGTTCGTTTGTTTGAGGATTAGGTTCCGGGGCTTTTTCCCTTTTTATTTCTCTTGGTATATTCATAAAGACTAATTTCCAGCCAGCTAGTCATTTTGTTTATTTTACATCAAAGAATATAAAATCATGTGCAGCATTTTTGGTAGCAGAGATGGTACGTAGACAACCATCATGGAAACAGAATATGTTAGATTTGGTAAATTAAGTTTATGTTACCACCATAACTATATTTTATTCTATGTATTGTAGCATATTTTAAATGGCAGGTTTAAAATTTTAACAAAGGGGTTAAAGGTTATTTTCAACATAAAGCAAAAATTATAATTGAAACATAATATGTGATGTATCAGAACAAGAAATATATATCAGGAATTTAATTAAAAACAAAGTTGTGAAACTTTGGAAGCTGTGAAAAGAAATTAAACTATCATCAGGCTACTAGGAGTTGAGCATTGGGAATCTTAAGGCAAATGAATTTTATTTGTGGCAGTCACAGATGTCATGAGTTTCATGGATCACCTTATTGTTTTTTACTAAATAAATCAGACTTTTGGCAATATGACATCTCAGAGGATGATGGGAAATGACTGTGTAAAAATTTCACTCAGAGCCGAAAATGTAATTTCAGGATAGAAGGCTCACAGAAGCCATAAGCTTAAATGCAGAGGACTGATGACCAGAGGGATAAAATTAGTAAACTCTTAGGCAGTTATTTAGTTTCTGAACTTCATTAAGTTTTATTGATTAGGATAAAAGAAAGAAAAATCTTGAAAGTTACAGAAAGGTTAAAAGTTGATTCTGAAGCTGTAGTTTACTTTCATTCAGAAGTAGTCAGAAGCATTCCTTTCATTTCAGAAGCAGTATAACAAGGTCAGAATTTATGGTATATTAACAAAGCACAAACACAAGAGTTGCACCCTCTTTAGTATTCCAAGTGATTCATTTAGTTACAGTGTTTGCTTCTACTGAATATTAACTAATCATCACAGGGAACTGTTAGGATAAGATATTTTTAAAGAAAACCAAAAATTTCACTGTGCTTTTCTTTCTTTTCTGTAATCAATTTTCACTTCATGGAATGAGGGAGATTTTAATCTTGTTATAGGATGCTTATGTCAATGTATGGTACTTACAGTACTTCTCATGGTCGTAGTCTTGTAGGAAATACCTGGGTCATTCAATGAGCATATGAGAGACATCCTTGAACAGGCAGTGGCCAACATGGTTCCAGTCGGATTTGCTACCTTAAGGCCAGCCTCAAGAATGCCTCTGGTCTAACAAGAAGCTTCCTGTCTAACATGGGACTTTTCTTTATGAATCTTCTTCATGAACATGTTCTCCAGTTTCCATGCCTAGTCACCTAGAAACTATCAGATTTCAACCTCAAGGCCATGTAAGCAGTAAACAAAACCGTACCTAAATCACGTTAGGATCTTGGCAAATGCAGAACTTATAGAATCATAGAATCATAGAATGGTTAGAGTTGGAAGGGACCTTAGAGATCATCAAGTTCCAACCCCCCTGCCATGGGCAGGGACACCTCTCCCTAGAGCAGGTTGCTCAACTTATAAACTTATAAATGAAATAAGTAGTGAACATTCATATACTTTTCCAATGAACCTAAAGCTTCTTCATGAGTGGTATAACCTGAATCCATGCAGGTATACATACCCCTGTGATCGCTGAGTGCCTGTAAATGTCTCTCCCCTGATTGTGTTGAACACATGGTACCTATTTGCTTTGTTGTCACATTTTATGGATCGTGAAGCTTCTTAGGATAAGGCTTGTAATAAAAGTTCTATTTGAGAGATGACTGCAATTTTATATGTATGTGTGTGGATATACACACACACAGAGGAAGAGAGAAAAAAGACATTTGTTAGACATCATCTGAATTCATGTCTACGGTCCCTGTCATAATGACACGAAGGATTATCCAAAACGTTTGTAAAATCTGGGGGAGAATGGCAAAACTGTCAGGAATTTCCATGAGGTTCCTGCTGAAACACAGCACTTCCTTTCTGTCTTCCGGGTTGAGTTGACACAAAGGCTGCCGGATTCATTCATCCTCTTCTATCTTTTAAACCCTACTTTGTTTACCTTTACCACAGTGGTGGGAGGTGGGATATGAAATATGTTCAGCACCAAGAGACAGGCATTGTAGGCATATACACCTCCTATAAACTGATGCAGCTGGAGAACTAGACCAATAAAACTGTACTGTGTGGATGCCATATGGAAAAAGACTCCATAATCTGTGAAGCACTTGATCCATATTAAAATTGTCAATATATATCTTCTGCATTTGCCACTGGAGATGAAAATTCCTTGTAATGTAGCGTTATTTATTTATTTACTTATTTATTAAGTTCATTGCTTGTGCTTCAGGCAACCACAGAAGACCAGAGTGGAACTTTAATAAAATAAAAGTATTTATATTTACCCAAACAATTGTCCAGCAGACTTCTATACAAATCCTACATGACAACTTTTCTGTCACTACATATCTACATCATTCTGGCTAGCTAATTTCTTCTAAAAATAAGTCCAGTAACTGGTAACTGCCTAGTGTTACAAAGAATGTTGGTTTTGAGATCTTAAAAGGCCAGCAGTAAAAACACCAAGCCTTCTTTACAGTGCTAAAATTAAAGCAAAGTCATCTGCTTGTTTGGGATCAGAAAAGAATCTTCTTTGTCTCTCTTAAGATAAATAAAGTAAAATAAAGTGGGAAGTGACCTTTTAGCAAC
Organism: Thinocorus orbignyianus; assembly: GCA_013400375.1. Classification (NCBI taxonomy): domain Eukaryota; kingdom Metazoa; phylum Chordata; class Aves; order Ciconiiformes; family Thinocoridae; genus Thinocorus; species Thinocorus orbignyianus. Next base: position 1,328,521 of record VXBW01004281.1, read on the forward strand.
TTATCGTACTTACCCTGATGTGTCTTTGAATAGTGCTTCTCAAAAAATTACGAGTTTGAGTGAAAGCCTGATCCAGCTTCATATACTGGCAACCTGAAAGAGCAAACGTAAAGAATGAGCTATGTCATTACAAACATCCGTACATGACTGGCCTTATAAGACATACCAAAGAAAAATGGCTGTAAAATTGAAGCCCTCAACAGTTTAGTTACCAGCTCCAAAATCCTGACTGCCTGATAGTTCCTGTGAGAGCACCCAGGCCGTCCAACCAAAAACCACCTCAGCTATTCACCACATGTGACCAAAGCCACAACTATGGGAAACAGCTTTACAGAAATTCTTTTCAATACCCTCCCTTTTCCACAGTCCTTGCCAGCCTTCTACACAGTAGGATCCCTGGAAACAAGCTCCAAACCTTCTCCTTCCTGACACATCCATGATGAACAGCTGCAACTCCTTAGGCACTGAGAGCAGCTGCTTTGAGCTGTGCCATTGAAATAATCCAAAAAGACAGCAAAAATTGGAAATACGTTATTGAGTATATGGTTAGTGGTCTTCGTGCATCAGCTAGATGGGTGGCTTCCAATTCATATTGCTGAGGCTGCTGGAAATCATGCGCGAAACACAAGTCTGATTCTTTTTTTCACTATTTTCACTCTGGAATTATTTCTGGGTAAGGAGAAAGTGAAGAAGACCAAACAAAATTATAGCTCTCCCTTCTCTTCCTTCTTAGTTCAATTCTTCATTGCTATTACTACTAAACTTCTAGTGCCTTCAAGGGGACTCGGACTGCATCCAAGAGACCAGTTTGTGGCCATGATTACAACAGTTTTGTGCTATTTCATTGTATTTGAAAAAGCTCAGATACAGGGAGTAGAAGAAGTTCATAAACATTGCTTTCTGTCTAGGCTAACTGTTAGGCAGCTGAGAAGCTGGTTACATTAGCTGAGAGAACCACTTTACGCACATCGGTTTTATTTCTTCCAGCACCTGAGGTAGCTGAAAGAGAACCATTGCATTGTGGTGTTGGTATATCCTAAATCAGACTATGATATGATTTGATTTGCTGGTGCTTGAGTATAGGCAACATAGCTGCCCTGCACTCAGCTCTATGCTTCAACGTATCTGGGCAGGCTTAAGCCTGTATGCTGTGTTTTATGAAACTTCAAGTTGGCTGGTTGCTTCCTGTGAGGCCTACAGCAATTCCTACCACCAACATTGCAAGGAAATAAAAGACAACTGTGTGGAAAAGAAAAAAAAAAAGGAAAAAAAAAGAAAAAAAAAAAGAAAAAGAAAGAAAAGATAAAAGTTATTTGTAAAAAACAGTGCCCCACAGTGTTCTATTCATGGCACAAAATCATCCATCTGGGAAACCTTTGCATGATTATTGCTTGAAAACATTCTTCTTATCTGATCAAGTGTTTCTTAGGAATTTCTTCATAGTCTGGGGTCATGAGACTGTTTCAGAAGATGTGATGCTGCCTGGTGCTGAGAACTGCAGTCGCAGTCCATAGAAATGTTGGGGTCTAAGGGAGCAGGCAGCTCTTTTATTAGCACATGAATGGGATCTTGATTTCAGAAGTTAAGCAAGGACTTAAGTAATTCTCATTTGTGTTGCTTTCCTGTTTCCATGAAGCAAGCAAGAGTTTTCAGTGTGTTTTCTACAGTTTGTTTTACCCTTTCTTTTGTTTTCAGCAAGTGCCTGTGAATCTCCTGTTGTTCCCCTTTCCTCTTGAAGATCATGTAGTATAAAATATCACAGTGTACATTCTTAATTTGCTCTTGAGTTGCTGAAATATTTGGTCTTAAAATTCCTTTCAAGTTATTCTATAGCAGGCTCAAGTGGGAACGGGCCAACTGCTTTCCAATGTAAAGCTGACAGTGAAAAAGACATCTACTAGTGTTATTTCTTCAAACTATAGGTACTGCCACAATGTAACTTCCCAAGAAACTGGCAATAGCAGAAGGTAACATATTTGGTTTTTTAAAAATGTTTTCATAAGAGAAACAGAAGGAGATCATATTTGAGTTATTGGTATATAGTGAAATATTTCTTGGTAAATTTTGAGAAGAGTTGGCAGCTAGAAGATTAAAAATTTTTAATTTTAGTTAACTAGTGCTAGTACATTTTCTTTGTTTTGTCTCCACTAGGCTATTAGCTATTCATCTGCACCAGGTGTCAATAGTTACTAAACAGTGTTGTAAATTGAAATAGGCTCATAATATCTCCTCATTACAAAAAAAAAAAAAAAAAAAAAAAAAAAATTACAAAATTAAATTCAGACAAACAGGCTTTCCTCAGGATCAGTACGGCAGAAACAAAAACCTATGAAGTTCCTTGAAGTGTAAATGTGCAGTGACATTTTTTAAATGTGCAGTGACTTTTTAAGAATATGCATGCACAGTGAACGTGAAAGAACCAGACATATCAGGGTACCGTGAACCAGAGTTTTAGTCTGGTAGTGAAAGTTGGATTTAGGCATGGGCTTGTATACGTCATTAAGAAACCAGTAATTCTGCCTGTTAAGCTGAAGGCAAGTAAAAAATATATTTGCTGCATCTGGATTGCAAGATGAAAGCATGAGATTCATGATTAACTATGCATCTGTCTTCGATAGGAGACAGCAAGCAATAACTTGTTCTCACCATATATAACACCTTCCAGACGAGAAACTCACAGTGGTCTGCAAAATCAGGGTATCTTCATAATACTTCAAAGAGTCATTTCTTTCCTAAGGTATATTATTTTCTTTATTTTACAGTTGAAAAATCAAAGTAAAGACTAGTTACAGTCAATCTTTCCAGCCATTAGTTCCCTAAATGATTCCTGCTCGTCATTCTTAAAATTTCATTCTAACACCTGTCAGAATAGTATCCAAGCTCCTCCCATGCTCACTTAAAATGTTGGGTGTATTTCAGCTAGACATCTATAATTAGTACCTAAGTAAGCAGAAGTCAAGTCTTCTGTGGTTGTTCATCATTAAGCAATCAGGACACACTTTAAAGTACCTACATTTACATTTAGAAATCTGACAGAAGTTCAAGTAGAAAGAGGAAACTTCGGGGAGTGTCTCAAAATGTCTGAACTTGCAACCAACAAGTACAAGGTTGTTTTCTCTTTTGAAGGACAGGATGCAACAGTGTGCAGAAATACATAAGACAAATGGATTATTAGGCATGTTTCCAAGTGTTTCAAATTAATAAATTAAAATTTGAGATCAAGTACTTATTTCATTCTCTGTTTTGGTAGAGAACATAGTGAATGAAAACAAATAAAATATTTGACATTACACTTGAATACTGAAATAAACACTATTTATTAGTATTTCTTGTAGTTATATTTCTACGATAATGTGCTGGGTCAAATTAACATCACCACATACAGGTAAATTTTTAGCACTTTTATAATGGAAGATTTTTCCTGATCAAAGAAATCAATAATTTATTGCACTTTGGAATGGGAGACCTGCATACTGGAATCAAATAGTGGAATCCAAGATGCTGATACAGATAATAATTTCTAACAGATTCATACACTTCTTAAACTTGCAACATTCATCAAAGATAAAGTAAATTTTAGAGATTCCAGGACAGAGTCTTGTATTGTAAGTTGCTATATGTCAATTCTGTGATTTTTTAATTGGAGAAATCCCATTAATATTTTTCATAAATGAACATATGTTGGTGACCTGGGTAGAAATACAATTACCTTTTGTTCTACTAATTAATAACTTTAGCTAAATCTTGCTAATCCACCTGGGTTATCATACCAGTGTTTTGTGGGTTTTTTTAAGATGTGACACCTGGCACACACTTTTTAATGCCTTTCATGGAACCATAGAAATGTTGATTGGAAGGAAATTCTGGACATGTCTAGCCCAGCTTCCTGCTCAAAGTGGGACTATTGCCAAGACCAATGCTCTGGTTAACTTTTTTTTTCCTTAAAATTTAATCTGAGCGTCCCAAACCACAATTTATGTTGCTTGCCACTGGCTTTGCTGTCTGCTACTGCCAAGAATTGTCTGGTTCTGCCAAACAATTGTCCCGTTCATCTCCCATGGTTTCTGTTGTTGAGTCTAGCACTTTGGCTGTAACATTGCTGAGTCTTTCCATTACCGAGTTTGGTGTTATCACAGTATGTTTAAATAAAAAAATCCCCATCCCGTCATTTAATACAGTTAAATATATGTTTTAATGTACCTCTATATGAACAGACATGAATGCATGTACACACATAAAATTCACATAGATTTCTATAAAATATCTTTCTAACAATATTGAGAGTAATTGCAATTTCAGCCTGAAGTGGTCACTTCCTTTGGCTTATGGTGATGTCAAATGTATAAGTTTTCATTCATATCATTTTTTTAATATATACTAGAATTGGAAACTACCTATGAACATAAACACATGCATATAAACATACATATGTTCATTCCATATGCAGTCCAGACATACCAGGGCTTGAAGTATTTCATTCAGGAAACAACTGAGGCATGGGATCTGTAGTATTTTTTTCTTCTGACAAGGTTGCTTCTCTGGTCTGTGCAAACTTTTGGCTTCACAAGAACCCACGCAAACATGTGTAACTATTTGTGACTACAGTGGGAATCATTTTCCTCTGGGCAAACAGATTTTTGACTAGAGATGGACATTGGCCATGCAGATCAGATCCAAACAAGGATTTGAGAAGACTGAAACTTCCCCTTACTATATGTTGGATCCAGAATTTTAATTTAACCCATTACAAAGATAGGGACTGTTTATGAAAGACGTGTACTGATCCATCTGGATGTTATTTGCATCTGTGATTTAGTTAAGGATCTAATTTACATTTTATATCTGAATTCAAGAAACCCTTTAAAACACCCAGCTAAGTACCATTGGGATGGAGAAATCATTCCATCGGAATAGTGTAAAAAGGCAGACTGCAGCAAAATTATAAAATTATTAAAATTGTTCGTGCCATTGCAGAGAAAAGTTTTATGAAAATCAGAAAAAAAACCTGACTCAGAACAAAAGCTGTTTATAAAATATGATACAGTACATATTTTCTAGGTATGGTGAAAGAGTTTTGAAATCTTCAGATAGTAAAACGTGTATTTTATTTCTAGAAATAAGACTAATCCTTTTCTCCAAGTTTTTTTGTGGATGAATGCAAAACATAATCAATCTAACTTTTCGGCTACTCATGAGGACAGTAATGATCTTTTCTTGTTGTTGCTCTGCACGGAACCAGACATCATTGTGTGTTATAAAAAAACATTTTTGTCTGGAGTCCAGGGGCTATTCCATTAAATGCTGAAGCAGGGAAAAATATATAGTGAGAATAATTTTAACATATATAAAGATTTATTCCACTAGAGAGGAGGAGGAGGATGATACCTAGCTTTTCAACAACAGAGTTTATTTTCCTTCGGCATCACATCTATTAATATTTTTATCGCCGTGTTACAAAGAGAGTACCTAACACCAAGAAAAAAAATAAAAGTCCTAATTACAGTACATAAACTATGTCTTACCCTGAGATTAAATATAACCATATTGTATATGCCATGTGATGATATTTTTGGCATTGTTCTTTAACCTTTCTTATTTTAGACACTGTCTGTAAAAAGGCAGTAAAAGCCACGTTTACTATATAATTTACTGCTACAATAAAAGATAGTAGTCAATTCCTGAAAAAAACATAGCATATTAAAGGATCATGCTATAAATCCAGTGAATCTTACATTAAAAATGGTTTAGGCTTTTCAAGGAGTTGTCCCAAGAATACGATAATCACATGATGTAACATGGCAGTACCCAGTAATTGCGTAGTTGCTCTGAGACAAAAGGCAAAACGCAGTAGCAGGCTTACATCTTGCAAAGCAGCTTGGGGTGACTCATGAGATCCCATTGAAAACCTAGGCTAAACTTGTGCTTTATAACCACAGAAGTATTATTTTAGTGTAAAATGTCTATGTATATCCTCCCTGTACATCCTATCCTCCTTCAGTCCAGTGGATGACCCTCACATCAATAGTAGCACATTTTAGCATGTAGTATGAGGTGTACATCAAACTTTGGATTCTTTGTGAGATGAAAAATATCCCCTACATAGATGATTATCCCTACTTACAGATATTATACAACATTTAGAATATAGTAATGTTATTACATGAGCTTTCTTAGTATCAACATTGAAACTGGAAATATTCTATAGAGATTTTTGTAGGGACAGACAACTATTCAAAAAGAACAAAGATTATAATTTCACTTGGATCATTCATAAAATATGAGAATAACATGGCAGATATTACATGAAGCCAGAGCAAAATGATGGTTTACTCTCCAAACATCCTGCAACCCAAATAGAAAATATAACACACAAAAGGTACAGTTCAAGAAAAAAATTAAGAAATACTAATTAGCACCACGTTATTGTGGTAACAACCTACAACTACAGAAAATATTGATTTTGCTCGGAACATAAATTTTTTTTAATAGTTCTTGGCTATGAAGTTACTTTCGGGAAATAAAATAAATCAGCAAATAAAATTTATTAACAGGAACCATGCCTGTTAATTACCACGTTTTATTTTTTCTGTGATATTTTATTGACATAAATACAGAGAGATATATTTAATCATTACATACCTCAGCTCAATGTAAGAAACTAATTTTTCATATTTAGATAACTTATAAGAAAACAAGAATTGGGTTTTTTTTTCCGCATTGGTTTTGCCCTCAAATTTTGTTGAATTTGAGATTTGATAAAACTTCAAATATTGGTCTGGATATTTTTGAGGAGGAAACAATTAAGTTTATAAAACTGGAAAAATAATGCACTTCATCAAACACATTGAAATAGACAGAGTGATTACCTGTAAATAAAACCAAGATATTTCATTTAGCTGTGCATAAGAATAACATCACACAATGAAAATAAATAAAATGGAACATGATATTGATTAATATATTGATGAAAGTACAGATGTGAATATATTGTTATAAGGTCTGCTCAAGTCAAGAACAACTTGACTTTCAAAAAATAATCTTGCTGATTTGCCAAGATCAGTAAGTCCTTGAATACCTATCGTACCAATGATTCTTACTTAATGAAGAAATGAGTTAACCATGGCATCTAACTTCAGTAAGTTCTTACCTTCCTTCACTTACCATACACCTTCTTAATGGTGCTGTCTTTTCTCTCGTATCTTATTTGATACAAATTTCAATGTCTCATGCCTAAACTGAACTGATGCATGGTAGATTAATTTCCTCTTGCATAACTTAGAAGCCATTCAGTTCAATAGGTTTGTCATTGCGTGTTAGTTGTATAGCAGAGCAATGCGATTGTCTCAATTCGCATGACATTTATTCCACCAAGCTTTTAAGGAGTGAGCGAACACAGTTAGGAAATACAGTTATGAAAATTACAGGGGGAAGCTGCAGACAAAATCAATGGCCAAACACTTTCTTTTCCCATCACAAACTACACCCAATGAGTTAATATTATGAGAGATCAGTCTGTAGAAAGGATATTGCATCATTACCTGGTTGAATTCCCACCAGAAATAACGTCAAGATGAAAAGGAATGTGGGAAAGAATAAGTTAGAAAATGCAGAGATTAAATCATCCCTCCCCCCACCTTCAGGCATTTAATGAAGACAGTGAAGACAGAAGAGAAGTTAGTGCAGGAGATTTCTGCTAATAATAAGGGATAGTTACCTCCAGAAGGGAACTGAGGAGGACTGAGGTCTGTTCATTGGTTACTGAAGTTCCATTAGAAGACAGGAACATCTATCTTAGGCTGAATTGAAGGCTGAATGCTTTGTGACGCAAGTCTGGGCTGTGATTTCTTCAGGGTTCGTGGCATGAAGAGTAGGAAATGCTGTTCTGGGCTGAAAGTTGAGGTATTCCTTTTTTGCTGTATCAGCACATTAGCAAGAAATAGACATCTGATGTTCATTATTTTAGTGCAGGAATTTTTACAAAGAAAGAAAATTATTTTGTATGGCAGGTTGTATCCTCCAACGTACTTGCTTAGAAATTTTAAGAGAGAGGTTGAGGAAGGATTTGTTTTACTATGCCAGAAAGTATGAAGGCTCAAAGACTTAAAGTAAAGCCCTGTAATAATTTTTGAAGGAACTTCCACATTAGTCACAGAATGTGTTCCTCTCCACTGAGTAGATACTATATGTCCTGGGGGATGTGCAACTGAGTGAGAGCATGATGTCTGTTCTCAGCTTGTGGAGCTGGCATAGCACTGCTTTGGTGACACAAAACCAGAGGGACCTAGGAGAAACTGAACATGAAGATACATTTTAGGAATGACTGAATGGGAGTAGGGTGTTTAGCCATACCCACCCTCTGTATTTTAAGACATCAAGCTGAAAACACCCAACAAAAAAAGAAGAACAGGCTATGATTTTCAAATAAATTCTCTGAGTTTTATTTCAAGCTGAGAAATCAATTAATTCCTATTGGCTTGTGAGCTAAAGCAATACAAACCCCATTCACATAGCAGGCAGATGTTTGGTAGCAATGCTTCCTTCTTCCATTCCAGGCACAAACAAGCTCCCTGTGTTGCAGTTGACTGTATTTAGTAACAATAGCTCTGTCTCAATATTGTAAAGTATTGTGGTACTCACACAGCTGCTTTTACAGCTCTTGACCACTTGCTGCAGGGTTTGGTGTTCTCATTCTGAGGCCCTGTGAAATAAAGCACCTCAAGTAGACAGAGATTGTTTTATGGGGCTCCATGAAGACTGAATGTCTGACCTTCATTTCCATGTTGTTGATGAAGATTTCATCACCTCTCTGTGCCACACAGGGCACGTTCACTCTCTGACTACATTTGCATCCAATCCACAGGTGACAGTCAAGGTTGAGCTCTGTATATGGCAGGGCAATGTGCACAGAGATGCTTTTCCTTTTATTTTTTGAGAGAGAGAGAGGTTACCCCATGTTTAGCTGTGTCTCTCAGCTTGGGTAAAGAGAGAAAGACAGAGCATAAGATTATCTAAAACAGGGCTGCCATCAGATCTGTGTTCACTGCCAGAACATGTCAGTAAGGATTTTGCACTTAGCACAGCAGTTTGCACAGCTGCTTGGACAAACTGTCGTCCCATCTTTCACTTCTGGGGGAGATGTGGAGAACTCCAGCAGGGAAAATAAACCTCTGCAGCCCTGTGAGGAAGTGTGGCTCTTGGTTAAACTCTCCTGACCTGAGCTCGGCTTTGATTTCAGCCTTGATCAGTTGGCTCTGATATTTTGCCTAGCAGACTGAGAAGCTGATTTCTTTAGGATTCCTCTTTTGGGAGACTCCATTCCCAGCTGAGATGAAATTAGCGTTTGAAATATAGTTTTAAAAATCCAAAGTAATAGAAGTTTCCCAGCTTGCTTGAAATGGTGAAGCTAGCAATAAAAATGTTTCTTTATGCAGAGTTCTTATTGCCAGACAATTTTCAGTGACTTTACAGCCCCAAAAGTTATTTATCCAGGAAAGTGTGTTCATTGGTGCAAAGATGGTCAGAAAGTAAACATTATATACTCTGCATCATCACATACGCCTACATTATAGCTAATTTTAATATTCAATTTCTGCTGAAAGGAAAAAGAAGTTGATTAGGAAGTAGAATGAGATGCAGCAGAAAGACCGGTTCTTCTTGTCTTTCAACCAATAACAGGTTTCAGTAGGGAAAGGTGAAATAAGTCAATCAGCTGTTTACTTTCTGATTCCTTCAGAAGATAGCAAAATGCTTCTGTGTGTTAGTGGTTAAGACACCAGAGACTTTGGTATTCAAATATCAACATAAAGAACAAATAGGCCAAGAACTAGACACTGTAGCTTGTTTCCTTATTTTTATATTATCTCTTTTTCTTTGACAACTGCATAGCTACTCCCAGAAAAGTAGTAATTATATGCATAATCCAAAGAGGTCCATCATAACATGAAAATGTTGTGACATCATAGTCCCTGGTTAAGGAAATTATAATGATGGCAGAGGTTAAAGCCACAGTGTAAGACAGGCAAGGGTGATTCTGTGATTTTATGAAGAGAAGAGCCTCAGAGGTGAGTTTCTTGTTCAAAAAGGAATGAAACTTTTCTATTTTGAAGGAGAAGTTTCAAAAGGTAAGTCACCTTGCTTTTATAATGCTTCTTTTCATGTGGAAGTTTTAGCAAACATTTTTCAGTTGATGTAGGTTTAAAACCACTCATGGGTGAGGTGGAAGAGAGGAAATAATGAGAAACAAATTCAGTGGAAAAACAAGTGTTGATGGTGTGACTAGGCAATGAAGTAAATTTATGAACTGATTTGATCATGGATATTAGCACCTCCTTTCCTTCCAGTGTGAGTCAGAATGAACATAAACATCACAGCTATGTGGAAAAATGTACGCCTGTAGGAAGAAAAAAAAAAAAAAAACCTGAATTTTTTGCAAGGACTTTTTTTTTATGTTTATTAAGAAAACAAAACAAAACAAAACAAATTAAAAAAAAACAAAAACAAAAAAAAACTACAAGATACAGTTCAAATAGCTATTCCATTTCTGTTCAGACTAGAAGAAATAAATAAGCGCTAAGCACAGTGTGTGACACGGTAATAAATTTCTAAGTGAAATACTACTGAGATATTGGATTTATTGTTTCTATTAAGATACCAGTGAGTTAGGATCCACTATGTTATGAATTATATTATGATAGGACAAAACCACTTCTTGACTCATATTTTCCTCATGTTTTAACATTCTTGGACTGATATAGGTAATCCTCTTCTTTACCAAACTTGAAACAGTTCATTATTTTCACAGGCAAATTTACCTCTCTTGTCTTTTTGGTCTTTCCCATGGAAAGAGAAGCCAAAAAGAGAAGACAGCTTTGTGATGGTAGCAGCAATACGCAGCATTTGTCATGAGATTGTCTGAGAGCATCATTCACCTCCAGAAATAACACAGTGACTGCTATTTCAATGATGAATTAGATGTTCGCTTTGCTTTTCATTTTTAAAGATATACATCTAATCTGGTAAATTTCAAACACCAGTGAACATTTTTTCACTATGAGTTCCTCTGTCAAATCTAAAATTTTCTTTGTTTCAGCCATGTGTTTGTTCCTTTGTGTGATATCACAATCTTGTATTTGTAAGTTCATTGGAACTGGCAGATGACTAAGAGAGCTTGAATTCCAAAGCAGAGTCAAAATTTACTTTATATCCATGACTAATGCTAAATCTGAACTCTATCTAATAGAAATATTGAGTAACTTCATGTTAATCTCTTCTTGATGCCAGCTATGATTGGCTATAATAGTTGAGGTCAGATCACTATCCCTGATGTATATATTCTTCTCCCATAGAGTTTTCATTGGTAAGGAACTATACTGAGGAAGAATCCCACTTCTAGTTCAGGCTGGCTTGGTACAATGAAGTTAAAAAACATTATACACACCCTGTCATTTAAAAGTCCTTGACTCATGGCTGCAGGAATTCAGCAGGGCTTAATTATTAAATTGGTAAATATTCATCTATACCCATATTCTAAGATTTTCTTGATAAACCAGTTTTTAAAATATAAAAAAACTGACAGGCGTGTGTGTCAACAGAATACACAATGAAAAATTTTTATCATTATCTTAACCTGTCCAAGGACTTTCCTCAAAATGTGTTCTTAGAAAGAGAACAAGCAGAGCCGGCTATGACTAGATCTTTCTTCATAACAGCAGAAAATTGTATGAAGTAAATATTGTTTTTATTGTACAGATGTACTGTAACAAAGAAAAATGCATGCAATATTAGATGTTCTCTACTATAAAATGGAAAAAAAAAGTTTCAATAAAAAAAGTCTAATCCTTAGCCTGTGTTGTGTAAACGTAAAGAAATGGTAATCAACCTTGATGCGTGACTAAGGCACACATCTGTCTGTATGATTTATGACAGAACACAATCAGAGAATAAACTGCTCTTTTTATAAAAAATATTATCCCTGTAAGAGGATATTTTGTTCTACAATGAAGCATAGCATTTTTTGTTTTCATATTTTCTTTTCCACTAAGCTTTCTAAGAGTCATTATATATCTACAAGACCTGATTTCTCAGCAGTTGTTACAGAAATCCTTATCAGTCTCTTCTCTGCAGAGGCACAAAGTATTATTGATGCAGAGAAATGGTTTAACCTCTTTTATTTCTAACTAAAGAACAAGTTTCTTCAAAAAAAAGAATTATAATTCTGAATTAAATGTCAAGGAGATTAAGTTCTTTGTATTTCTCTTCAAATTATTAGTGATGTAAATAGAGTAAGATATTAATATTATTAATAAATAATATTAATATTTTTAATGCTCCTTAGTCCTAGACAAGACATTTCTAAAGTCTGAAATGAGTTGTAGCTCTTGGACAATATCAGTACTAGATCTTGGTAGATATTCTCTTATTAACAAAAGTAAGCTGCTAAATTTTCACCAGCAGATTAATTAGTTTCCTTAATACAGATAGAGACCGTGTTCAAAGTGGTAAGATTTTAGGTAAGACTATGCATTTTTTTTTTGCCCAATGGGTTTGATGATAAATACAGTATCACTTGAGTTAGAACAGAAGGGCTTGAAACTTTTGCACTGAAATCAATTACAAGATTTCCACTGTCCTCATGTGTATATTACTAAGTCATTTAAAACAAAATGTTTTCTAAAGACCTGGAATCTTACTCTTGACTTAATTTGAGATGAAGGTCACGAATGTGAGCTGAGACATCTTTTACTGATCATCAGTTAGAATCTCTGCAGTGCGGGGAATAGCATAGCATGGTAGCAGAATATTTCGCTGAATTCAAAAATAAAACACAACACACACACACACAAAACAAACAACAAAAAACATCAAACCAAGCACATTCAGTGAAGAAGTTAAAATGGCTGATAGTTTCCCCGGTGTTGTTCTTTGTTTACAGTTGGAATGAATCACTTTCAAAGGTAAATCTTACCAAGGCAGTTTATGCTACTGCTGCTTGCTGGACCTGCCAAACTAGCCGGCTGGGAGCATTACGCAAGAGACTCCTGTGCAAAATTTCTGGATCCCTGCCTCAGGGAGGAAGCAAATTGTGCTTATGTATTTGTCACATTTAATGACCTTTCCAGAAGGAAATTGCATGTCCTGTGACATCTATCTGCAGGAAAGATGACTTAATGAAGAAAGGGAAGGTCTTGCATCAGTTACAAAAGGGTAGTCAATTAGTAATTCTATAGTCATGCCAATGTTATGTGACGATGTTTATGCAATAATGTATTTATGTGGGCCTAGGGGAAGTTTAAAGTGAGTAGGAGGCATTGGAGATGGATTCATTCATTGCCTCTGCTATAAGTCAAACACCTCATAGCATTACGTTATGCTAATCTACAGTTATATCTGCTTCTGCATCTCTTTCATTCATCCTGGAATCTTTATCACAGAGCAATCGGAAATGTCATAAGCAATTTTGCATGTGGAAGAAATGTAGTTGCTCCACTTAGTGGAATTTTTTTAGAAGGCATAAACCGAAAGAGATAAAACCAGAATATTTATCACAATAAATGATTTGTGTATATGACAGCACAAAGTAAATGTTAAAAAGCCTGAGCAAAACTGATCAATGATAACAGCTTAGAAACTACTTTCTTTTCTGCTAAAATCTGGAATATGAACTAGCAGAAGGTGTCTACTTTTTATTCTCCCTCCTAATTCCATTATTTGCCAGTGTACTATAATACAATGAAATTTATACCAGAATGACAATTCTAATATTTATGACTGTCTTTCTCTCCCAAATACCTGAAAATTTAATGTACCCCATCTTAAAAAGAGTAGAAGTGCAGAAATGGGTGTATATCTACTTAGTAAAGATGTAGTCAAAGACAGTAGTGTGTGATTGGCAGGAAGCAGAAGCAGTTTAAAAATATGAATCAGGCACAAAATGCCAGATTCTGCAAAGTACTAAATTCCTCAGTGTAAAGCTGGGTTCCTGCTAATGCCATAACATCAAATAACTTCAAGACCTCTGCTCAAGGGTAAAAGCATATTCCAAAGCCTATTACAGTCAATTTAGACTCTCTGCTGACACAAGAAATTTTCAGTTGTGCCTCACCTACACAGTAATCTTGCTTCAGCCAGTTCAGGGGAGGAAACTCTTTATCGTTCCATTGATTTTGAAGCAGAATTTGGAAACTCACAGTTGGAGGAAGACAGAGCATGGATCCTCTCGGACTCAAATATAGCACCTTGCTCCTGTGCCTCTGGGCCACAAAGGTCACCATCATCTACCTTTTTACCTTTTTTTTTTTTTTTTTTTTCTTTTCTTAAAATGCAGCTAGAACATAAAACTCTGGTTTTATTATCTTAGAAGACCACCCATGAGGTTCTCTCCTTCACTTTTCCAAAGCTGTTTTTCATTGGGAATAATGTGTTTTCCCTCATATGTACCAGCTAGGAAAGGTTTTCATTAATGAGACCGGTTTTGAAAATGCCTGTGTTCATTTTCACCAATAATTTCAAAGACAGAGAATTGTTTCTATATCTCTTTCTCTGCTGGTGGGATTCCAAAATTTTATGCACGCACACACAATACTACGTGTAATATAGCTCCTAAGAATGTTTATGACAACTGGAGACCATGAAACCTGACTGACAAGAATCGCACGTATTTCATCCAAACACAAGCACAGACTTTGCTCATCTGTGAGTTTAATTTTGAAAAATCGCATTTTCATAAATGTACCTTTGGAGATGACGTGGGGAGTAAAAGTGGTATTTACAATAACATGCCATTTCTCCATTAAAATAACACTTTCTCTCAAATGCTATCACTCATCATACAATTATTATGTCTGGGATAAAGTTTATCTCTGTGCAGAACACAAATTATATTTTATATGACTTTTCAATCTGCTTGCAGCTTATCTCAAGGCTTTGTGACAAACAGTTCTAGCATTCGGTCAAAGCCAAACATCACCTCCAAGGACTACTTTCTTATGTAAATATTGATGTTTAATGCCAGTGAGGAATATCTTTATGAAAATGTATTCACTCACATATCTAGCTTTGCATACTTGATGAGATGACTTCTAAGTCGGGTGCAATTTTGATACGAGCCTGTCCAAATATTTTCTTAGAGTGAGAAAAAAACACAGATCTTCAAAACTGCATTTAATTTTTAGAAGAAAACACCTGGTAACTCAGAGAAAGCCCAGAGATTTTTGGTGAAGGAAATGAAGATGATTTGAAAAGTCCCTCTTGCCCACTACAGCTTTCAAATCAAGACCTTGTTCCCAGTCACCACTGATATTCCTCTTACCTGGATAAATCTCCTTTTCCATTGTGTTTCTCTGTGTTTGCTCTCTGCTTTTGTCAGGAGTGTCTGTCCACTCTGCAAACTCATTCTTCCTTCTCAAGCTCCCACCACTGATC
Organism: Thinocorus orbignyianus; assembly: GCA_013400375.1. Taxonomy (NCBI): domain Eukaryota; kingdom Metazoa; phylum Chordata; class Aves; order Ciconiiformes; family Thinocoridae; genus Thinocorus; species Thinocorus orbignyianus. Next base: position 1,343,941 of record VXBW01004281.1, read on the forward strand.
CAGGGAGCCTCTACCAGCTGGTGGCACAGATATGGATAATATTTGCTCTCAAGGAAGTACAATCTCTCCTTCCAGGGGTCCTGTCTCATTTAAAGCTCAGTAGTTCAGACAACATGACCTCATGGATTTATCTCTTACCTATCACTAAGGCCTTTCTTTTATACATTGTACATAACATATAACAGTCATAGCGGGGGCGAGGTGGGGGGAGGGAAGTTTAAAGATGGAAGCATGAAGAGTTTTCATCTGAATTTATCCAAACACTTCATATGAGGAGTATTCCGCAGACACAACTAACAGTAAAGTGTAGGTGAAATGTCTGCTTGATTTAAAATTTTGTTTCCAAATTGGACTTTCAAGTGAATAAAAGCTAATCATATCCTCAAAAGGTCACTCTCTGGTCTCTCTCTTCTTTTTGTCTTGCAATATTAATAAAATAATAAAATGAGCAGATTTGCCTATTGAATTTTTTGCTGTTTTAATCACAGAACATTTAACAGGGTGGTCTACTCCTTTCAATCCTAGAACAGTTGTTTGGGGAGCAGGGAGGTAGGGCTAGACTCGGCTGCCCATATTTGATTATCAGAGCCAGCTGGAAAGGGGTCAAACGGTGCCTATAAAGGACTGAGAAACCTCAGCTGTAAAAAATAGCAGGAGGTAGCTCAACTCCTGTGATCGGCCCTGAAGTAGTGGGAGGGTACAAGAAAAAGCAGTGAGGATCCTGTTTAGCAAAGATTAGTTTTCATTTTGGTGTTTGTGTCTGTATGTATACGTGGCTCGGTTTGTTGGTCTTCACATCTCCATGTCTGAGCAGTAAAATATTTGTTTGAGGAAAATGCCTGAAAGAGGTACAAGAATGTTGTCGGTCCTTCCTTGCCTGGAGAGATGGACTAGTAAAGTTTAAAATCAGTGGTAGTCATTCTACTCGTGAATGGGAAGTTTGCATTTGGCTTCATATGCATAAGAAAGAAATGCATGCACCTGCAACAGGAATTTCAGAAGGGATTAATAACACTGGGTGCTTAAACTTTTGATGGCCCTCTTGAGAATCTTTAAAAAGTCTGAGACTTTCTTTTTACTTGTAGAATATTTTCTGTGATGCTAGAAATTGGGCTTAAAAAGCAGAAAAAGACACTGACCCTAATGCTAAATCATTTATTTTATATATGTTTTTGTGGCTTAGAGATAAGTTCTGGATCTTTTCCACATCTGAAGTTAAAGAGTTTAGTCTCTTTAACACATAAATTTAATTGGAAACTTTAATATGGAGAATGTTTTTCTGTCCAGATGATAAAACCAAAAATACAGCTGTTACTGTATTTCTGGAAAGTGTTGATGGAACTTTAACAGAAGTATCACGATAATAATATTTAATATCACTCAAATTCTGCTATAATTAAGGGTATGCTTTCTTCAGCTGTTGTATGTGAAAGTCAATAGTTTAGTTATATGTCTACACATCACAGGAAATAGAGAAACTTCAGATTTAAAGTGTTTAAAACAAGTGGGGTTGGGTTTTTTTGTTTTGTTTTTTGTTTTGTTTGTTTTGTTTTGTTTTTCTCAGGGAAAGAAACATTGTCCAGAGAGAATGAGATGTTCATAGAGCAGGATGTTCATAGAGTTAGAGTACTGATTAAGAAATCTCTAGGAGAATTGGATTGCTAAACGTATTTAATACTCCTGGGATACTCTCAGTTGTCTTCCCAAACAATTGATTAGGATCAGATTAAGAAAAGAGAAAATTAAAGCATTCATAAAGGTGTCTTTCATGAAATCTGTCTCAGTTTACTTTTGAAATGCTTTCTGTTAACCTCTACAGATGTAGATCCGTTAGATTTGATAGATTTTGTACCAAGTTTGGGTCTTGCTTCCATAGCTCATGGATATGTCTTCTACTTCCTTGAATGAGCTTTGTTCAGGTTTTAGCATAAAACAGAAGAAGGTCTGAAATCTGCCTGAAAAGAAGACTAGGGAAAAAAATAAAGAGTGCCCCTGGAGAGCAAATCAGCAGCTATTGTATGGGATTTTTTTATTATTATTTCTTTTTTTTAAGAAAAAAGTAAGATTTATGAACTTTGTTGCCTTTAGCAGATAATTTATTTCATTTTAAATCATTGACAGTCTGAGTTTCAGAAGATCAGCCCTTGTATTTTTGAGATGTTAAAACTTTTTTTTTTCTAATTACTTTAATTGTGCATGTTCGCTTCTGTTTGACAGCTGATATGGGCAAGTTCACAACACTGGTTTCTTCTACTGGGTGAGGTGGCTTTTTCTGCCAATTAGAGGCTAGACTGTCTTTCAGCAAACTTCTTGTAATACATTTATACAGGAAAGTCTCGTTTACTTCTTTATTTAAATAAATTATTTAGCATAGTTCCTCCTGTGTCAATTACACTTCGAAAACCAGAGCACTTACAGTGAAACTGTAAGTCATGATCCAAATATAGAAACTTGTTTTTTACTTTTTTAAACTATACTCACATGTAACAAGGAAAACCTTGCATAACTTTACGTGAGAATGTTACTAACTTATTTGCCAAGGAATGTTAGGTATTGTGCAAACACATTGAAACACAAGATGTACCCTCCAAATTTGCAGGGTCCCACAACATCTGCTATCAGAAATGCAGCAACATTAACCAACACAGTCCATGTGTTCCAAACAGAAAACTTTAATTTGAGATGCTCAGTGAAATAAACTGACTGTAGACCAAACTGAGTTTAATTCCATTTGGACTTAATCTTTCATGGATAATTTCCACACAGAGAGTTTTAAAAAGGATTTTTCTTTGTTCATCCATAGCCACTTCACTCTTTAGCACCTCTTGATCTAGGGTCTACTCTAGGTCCCGGAGCAGGAAACTGCAGCCCCAAGTGTTCATGTTCATGTAATAGGTGCCAGGCAGTGGTAAATTTGTGATATCGCCAGTAGAAGTTACACACCAGTGCCTGAAAGGTCCATTTACATAAGCACATTTCTTGTTAATGAGTTGTAGAAAGACATAAGCATTTTTCATTTAGCTTCTTTTCTTGACCTTTCCTGGAGAAACAAACAAACAAACAAACAAAAAAAAAAAAAAAAAAAAAAAAAGGAACTGGGTGGAGAAGGGGGGATTTGTATAATCTGAAGTTAGCACCAGATAGCACCAGACAGTGAATTATCTGAGTTTTTCCAGCAAGGAGTGTGAGACTGTTTTATAGCTAAAGTTTAAAGTTAAGTATTCTGACTTACTCTATATGAACTTGGCTTTCTGATCTACTTGCTTTGGCTGGAGCTAGCCTTTATGGATGCCCACATGTGTCTGAGAAGACCTGTGAGGCTGAAAAGCACCTAGCTCCCAGACACGGGCAACCTGACTTGCACATAACAAGACTCTGGCCAATGTCACAGCTGGTTCCCTGGCACATGCTCTTGCCTGCTGCATTTTTACCGTAGGATTATTTATGCGATGCTCTACACCTGTGCTGTGTGTTACTCACACAGCACTGCAAAACTGCATTTCCTCTCTCAAAATAAGCAATCACCTCCCTCCCCTTTGGCTAAGCAAGATTAACTTAGTGGGTGAACATAAAACCATACTATAACATTTCAAAAAGCGGAACTAATTTGGTTCAATGTCTTATGTCTAAGGCTTGCCTTTATAAGGAGATGTAACTTCATTCCAATAAAAACTGATGCATTTAGAGGCTTGCAAGGAGAGGGAGGCAGTTGGTTTTGTTGTTGGTTTTCTTCCTATTAATAAGAAAGTCCTAACAAACTACAGTTGCAAACCAAGATGACTTCACTTCATTGCAGCAGAAAGGTTGATATTTTATACGAGAGCAATAAGACTGTGTTTCGTCACAAGTCCCCTGCCATGTACTTTCCCAAATCATACTGAATTTAGAATGTTCTCTGTTACATATTCAAGGCTTTGGATGCTTTAAAGCTATGCTATAGCAGTCGTTTATGTCCTTATTTACTTTTCAAAGCATGTAGGTAATCTTTTATGGTTTTTTTTTTTTAATGTAATTTAGTTGTATTTTTCAAATTTTAAATTATTTTCCCCTAGGGATATCAAAAGACACATCAATCAAACTGGATAATTTTGCTTTGACCATTAAAGACTTGTGGCTGTGTAAGGTAAGCTCTTTTCTTTTTCTTCCTTTTTTTTTTTTTTTCCCCTTTCTTTTTCTTTTTTAACATGCATTTAAATAACTTAAAACTAACAATTCATTCCTGTTTGTTCCCCAGTAACTAACTTCATGCAAAATTACTACGTCCCTGAAAGATCCTAACTAGTACTCTGAAATTTACATAAAGGATTAGAATGCTATTTTTGATTAATTTTCTGTTGAAACCTCAGCTAGAAGTTCAAACATACACAGCTGATTTGATGGAGACAGATAGACACTATGTTTATAACAAGACGTATGCAGTCCATGATGTGCCCTGCAGTTCTGGTCCTTGGTATGAACCCTGACAATATCGTGTCTACTTGCTGAGGTGGGAATCAATTCGTTAGGACACCATTTGTGATTTTCTTTTATTTGGGAAATTTCAGTGGATAGGCATGCCAGGGTTCCTGGGGAGCTGGGAATCAAGACTATCGCATTTCTGCCTCAGGGTCAAATGTGTTCAGAGTGTGAGTGTGGGACAGGACCATAGGAACACTACATCTCTGAACTGCAAATGCTGTTTTCACACCTGGTAGTCTTTTTGTTCTGGAGGAAACAACATTTCCAAAAGTTTACCCTTGCAAGTTAAGCTCCTGGCTGGATATTTGTATGTCTGAAATAGCTGCAGGTGTGAGAGCTCAAGTACTGCACCTAAGATTGATTTGAGAAGTACAAACTTTGAAGGTGAAAATTTCAGAGGAAAGGGAAACCATAAGGCCTTTTAATAGCCTCACAAAACCTTTACGTATCATTCATTGCTGAATGTCCCTGGATTTTTTGATGCTCCCTTTTTTATAGGAATTGTGACTGACTGTGGGGTATTGTGACTTCTGTGAACTCTGGAGTAATTATGATCACTATTCACATAGGTTCCTCTCACAGAGGAACTTTAAGTATTAGTTCTACTTAGATATTCTGATTTATTTTCTGGAGCAGCTTCTTTTACCAGATTATGGTGCAGTCATTGTATGGATGAAACCTAATGCCAAATGGTATGAACACTTGTTTGGAGTCACATCTTTTCAGTATATGCTTTGGTGAAAAGATTAAAGCACTTCACCTCTTTTCTTGGAGAATTTTGTTTCTCATCCTATGTATCAGATGCTGCATGTGGAGCAAGGTGCACCAGGGTCTTCTCATATTCCTGTCCTTTTCCCCTGGAGTTACATTCACAGTGGGGGGAAAAAGGAGGGGAGATTCTCCCTCCCTTGCATGACCAAGAAAGAGTTATGATAATTTAGCCCTAAGTTTTTAAGCCATGGTCCAGTGCTGCTGAATCTAACTGAGCTTGGCATCATTTGAAGGAGCTTGCTGAAGTGTGAAAGACACTGACATGGCTATGATTAAAAAATATTGAAAAATTATAGACTACACGGCATGAGGCCCTTGTTCAGGTGGTTGAGGTCGAGACAGGTTAACACACAAGGAACACTTTTGTAATTGATGCTTGTGGACGTACTATGAGTTGTTTCATTGAGTATATCCTCTCTTTCTCCTTGCTGGCCAGACTACAATTGGCGGAACAAATTTTGCAGTCATAAAAGTTGATCTTGCTATTCATATTTTAGAAGGGATTACACATTGGCAGGAGCCCTTCTCTGTACCTACTTCTCTCTATTGTACAGCTTTGATGTAAGTTTTTATTCCAAGCTGGCTAGGAACACGAACAATAACAGGGAAGAAAAAGAGAGAATGGTGTTTATGATGTAACCCCACAGAAAACACAGGTGATTAAAGTTTGAGAGGTACGATAAATTTTAGGGAAGTTCCCGCTTTCTTGAACAACTGTTCCCATATCTTAATTGTGCCTATTAAAAATATAATATAAAGTTTTTACTTTGGGTTCACTTAAAAGTAAAAGCTGTATGTTAGCAAGTGGCAAACTTCCAAGTTAACTACACACTTCAGGATGGGATGAATGTCATTTCCAACACTCTGGAACTATGATTGACCCCAATGTATAAATATTTTTTGATACTCAATAATATTTTAGTCCTATTTTCATGGCTGTATCCCAGACTATAGATGAAAGCTAAGTATCTGTTTTCTTTTTTTGGCAAACAATGATGTCCTGATTTTTCCAATCTAAATTGCCCTCCAGGGCACTAATAAAACAAGTCATGGCTCACAAAGTAAATTTCCTGTGTACTAATTGAAAACGGTTTCAAATTTATTAGGGTTTCAATCATCTTCCCAAGATCTAATGCCTGTGTTCACAGTAGTCAACATGACTGAATATATTTACCCGAAAGGTGAAAGAAGTATTAAAAATAGGTGTTTTCAAATGGGAAGGGGGGGAGATAAAAATGACAGAAACAGAAATTCACACATTTCATACAGTTGAATGTGGTTTAAAACAACATCTGAAACTGAGCACTGATCCTCATGAAGTATTTGTTTTTATTGTACTTTCTTATATGTGCTCCCAGACACTGGCCGCAACACATGATCTACTAGAATTTGCTGGTAGACCTTGTCCTCAGATGCTAGAAAAAGCAGGAAAGCAACAACGTTGCTTTCTTCTTTCTGCAAGGTTTCTCTTTGTCCTGTATAAACTGCAGGAGATGGAGAGAGAATGGCTGTTGAAATGCTCCAACTTTCTCCCCGCTTCAAACTACACCACAAAGAAGTGTAAGTGCTATGCAAACCATCCCCTAACAACCCACAAAGAGTCTGCCTTCTGCTCTGTGCTTCCTCTCTCCAAAATATTGTACTGGGAGGGAGGGCACTTGTCAGATTTTCTGGCACCACATTTCATAGCAGAGTTCTTCTAGCAAGAGAACCACAACCTCTTGTGCAGGCTGAATTAATAACATGACAAAAGCATTTGGCCTCCATGTGGATGAGGGCTGGCTGGAAAACTAGAACTCTGGTTTCTGAAAGATTTCAGGGCTTGGGGATTTGTTTTATTTTCTTCATCATGCTGAATCAAATTGTGTAATGGAAAAATAGAACAGGAAAAAAAAAAATTAAAAAAGCCCCCAAAGCTCCAAACAATCACCTTTCTGTTTTCATAGTAATACTGGTATGTGAATGCTCTAAAATAGCTCAATAGTCATAAAGATCACCTATAATTAAAAATCAAAAGAAAACAAAACTTTTTTTCTTTCATGCCTCTGATAAATGCTCAGATAAAATCAGTCCCTTTTCAATGCTTTTATTGCAACTGTTTCATTTCGTGAAAGTTCTTAAATATTAGGCGAGAGTTTGATTGGTATAATGGTGGCAGAAGAATGAAGTTTCTGTGGAAGATCATTCTATATCTCAAGGAATGTTGAAGTGCAGGAAACTGCAGTTTCTCACTCCTTTTTTTCGTTCATGGTGATCTCTCAAGAGGGGGACAGGGCAAAGTCCTGTTTGCGATGTGTTTCCAAAGATATCATTCTGTTTTCTATACCCTTGGGGAGTGAAGTGTCTCTGAAGATATCACTCTCTACGTTTTCTGTATCCTTGGGGAGATAAAATTTTTCTGATTGTTGTCCCACATCTATATAAATTATCTCCACTGGACCATGACACACATGCATTGAAAGTTTGTTCCCATGTTTCGTCTAAGTAAAAGTATAGTGAAGGCAAATGCACTCCTTTGGGATATTCTGTGATGGATCTGAGAAAAGTTTCAAATAAAAATTTTCTTGAAAATTATTAGTTTTCATCAGAAAGAAAAAAAATATATGTTCTGACAAACCATAATTTTTGGATAGAAAAGGGGCTTCTCTGGAGAAGTCCCAACCAGCTGTAATGCAGATGTCCTTTGCTCCATATATGTCCCCTGAAAGCTGCAGTTGAACAACAGTCCTCGTGAGACGGGTTCTAGCACTGGCTGTTGTTTGTATGTGCTGCTGTACCCACCGTACTTCTTGCTCACCCTGCCTTTCCCATCCCAACACAAGGCAATACACAACATCTGCAAGCCCTATTTTATTTAGTCCCAGTTCTAAACACTGTGGTTTGGGCTCCTTTCTGCTTACAGAGGTACATTCTCAACTAGTATACCTAAGGGGACTACGCTAATATCTGTTAGCTATTTTATCCAGCCGCAGTTTCTCTGTCAAGACTCATGTTCATGGCAAAGAGAGCAGAAGACCAGACGAGCAACAGTTGCATTGCTATAAACTAATTCCCAGATGTAGAAGAGACTAGTTGTAATGGCTGTATTGTACATGTGGAAATTAAGTCTAAACATACTGTAGTCCCCATACGCTTGCGAGCCAATTAAAATGTCAGTCATGACAGCAGCCTAGTAGATACTGTGTTTCTCCTTCTGTTCTCTTGTATGTATATCTTTTTGGTATGTTCATGATAGTTTATGGGGGAAAAAAATAAGATAATATAGTTATTTCACCATCATATGCTTTCTGCTATGCATAGTACAATACTACACTTTATTCCAAGAATTTTAAGAGATTCTCATTGAACTTCAGTAACCATAATTTCTTACAAGCTGTTCTAAGCAGTAGTTGCACTTTTTCAGTCTTACTAGTATTGTCCTAGAAAGCCGCAATAGATAATTTATCATTTTACAAATGTTAGAATATATAATCCATGCTTTATGCAGAAACATTTTTTTCTTGGCAGGATAGTATTCCAGAAAGATGGAGTACAGAATCATGATGTGATTATGAAATCCGTGAACAGTCAGATAATGTCTAATGAGAAAAATCTCGATGGCCATTCTGTAGGTTCTCCCAGATATGAACCTAATTTTGAAGTCATAGCAAAAACATTTTTTATTCTAATGGACAGTTTATACAGAAGTGAAAATGGGTCTGATTTTCAGTTTTATTTCACATCAGTGTGGGAGACTAGAAGAGCTTCAAAGTCAGCATCAATTATGTCCATTTTTGTACCATTTACAGAAGTGTAAAGGTATTTGTTGGCTGGGGTTTTTTATTTTAAAAATTTAGATGATTAAAAATAAGTCCTCTAAGAAAGTTTTTTTTTTTTTTTACATTCATCAGAGAAAGTAGCATTTTCAGTTCTCCTTCAGGGGAGAAAACATTATTTTAGAGAGCCCAGGGGTTGCAAGAAGAAAGGGTCACAGAATTGCTGTCCTGCATACTAACATGCCCTGATAAGCAGGGCTGCTGTATTCAGTGGCAGGTTAAAATCTTTCACTGATGTTTAGCTTTATGAGCGAGTTTGTATTTCCTTTGTCTCTAGAAGGGAAGTGTTCTTGCACCAAAACTACAGTCTCAGTTACCCAGCCAGGAGTTTATTGAAAATGCTGAGTGTTTTTCTTACACCGAAGAGTCAACAGCATATGATTCTAAGTTTTCTTTCATTTCTGCCACAAATTTTGATGCTTTATATTCTGATCCCAAAGTACTACCAAGTATCTTTCACTCCTCACAGAGTGTGCATCCAAAGGATTATTTTTTTTCCCATGCAGAGGCTTTGATAACCCACCATACATGGGTCTAAATGAAAAAGAGGGGAAAAAAAAAAAAGAAAAAATAAAAAGCCCAAAAAGTGAAAAAAAAACCCAAACCCAAAACCAAACACCACTACCACCCCACCCCCACCCCCCACCCCCATATTTGTGTAATGTGAAGGATGTTTTTATCTGGTTAGTGAGCAGCCAGCTCTCAATAAATCATTTCCTATATTTAGCTGACTAAGTCTCAACTGCTTGTATTCAGAAAAAGTTAAAGGCTATGATTGTGTGTAGAATGGAAAATGAAGTCATTGATTTCCCTCTCCTGTTCTGTATCTTATCTTTGCCTCACTTTATTGGTTTTCAAATGGTTATTTGCAAAATCAGCTACATCCTCTCTGTATAATCTTTCTTATCAAGAATGTGTTTGTGCAACTCATTCTGAACTAGTGTGATCCTACGGGGAGTAGTTAAAGGGTGCTTTGTTTCTGCTGTCTTTCCTTACATTGTTGCTTCTCTCCTTCTTCCAGCTGAACCTCGCTTGTTTCTACTCTTCTGTTTGTTTAGGTCATATATCTGTGCTGCAATTTTGGGCTTCATTACGTGGTGGGTTCCAGGATTTGAGAAATGGAAGGAGAGAATTGATGATAAGAGTTGACTTAACTGTTCCAGGTCACTCATTTGTGCTTGTTGGAAAGCAATTACAAGTACTTAGTGTATTTTGATGGTATCCTCCTACTTCTTGATAGGAGTTCATCTCCCACATTATTTTTTACTTTGTTGGAGATCCTATCTGAAAGCTAAATTTACAGGAGTATTGACTAAATCTCATTTCTGAAGGCTCCTTGAAATAGCATGGGTAAATTACAATGACATTGAACATTCTTAATTGAAGATGAGTTTGGTTTCATGGGTTTGGTCTCTAATACCTTTTATAATTACTTAATTCAATTAGCTTCTTTAATATTATGGGATTCACTGAAGGAGAACCCCTGCTTAGATAAATAAAGAATAGAGTTAATCCCCAGATATCATAGAAAAATAGCTAAACACCACTTCAAAAGATTTCAGTATTTGGAAGCAACACTTAGGAATATTAAAAATTGCTGTGAGGTTACCAGTGCATTTCTGTTCCTCCAACACTTCTATTTGTTTCCGTGGGGGTCCAAATATTTTGGAATCTGAGTTGCATACTAATGCTGATTAGAGAACTCTTAAGAAAATAAGCTATACCTTATCCTATTACTTGAGAGCTTCACAAAATATTTCCCCCAAGAAAAAAAAAACTCATCGATCCATCTAAATTTCAGAATAGACGTGCATGTTTTAATGATCTACTAGGCACAGTGGAAAATGGATGAAATAATCAAAGGGAGAAGTATGTGCTCCAATATATAGCTTAAACATCTATAAAGCTGCTCAGAAGAACTTCTGCTAGATTTATCTTCCTATTGTGTTTCCTTTTGTCTCTGCATTCCTATGCTAGGAATTAGATCTGAGAGGGAAAGCTATACTTCCAGCCTAGCCAGGGGCCAAGTACCAATCAGTCTATCCGAACATTCCTCTTCTGTTAAAGGCAAACCTCACTCTAATAGAAAATCTCAGTTATGTCCCAGGACGATGGTACTTCAGAGGTCAACATGTCATTCATGTCTAAACTTCAGGGACATGGTAAAACTGACATTTGAAACCACAAGCCACAATGTTTCCTTGGGATTTTTTTTTTTTTAACATACAGCCATGAGTGACTACAAAGAGTCACACAGTCAGAAATAAATTGTGAACTCGAGGAGACAGAGGAGTACAAAAGGAAAGCAAAAGCAAGGCAACTTATGCAAAGAAAAAAATGTTGCTAAAATGCCAAAAGAACATTAGTTGTTATTCTGTTCTCAATATATGGTAGCTCAATTCAAGGGGGAAATATAGATTTTTAGGAATGTCAGCATGAAGATAAACATCACACTAGTAGGTCAAGAGGTTGGGGAAGAGGATATGTTCACCACATTTTCTGGCTTTCTGCCCTACCTATGAAGCTGAGCATAGTCGTACAGCAAGTTATATGTGGTTATGATAATCATATTTAGAGACATATTGGCTATTTTGTTATTAAAAAAGTACATCTGTATCTCTCCAGGGGGAAATGCAGATTTGCCTCTGAGCCAGCTGACACAGCAAAATGGAAATCTGGACTGTCCCTTACTCAGCTGCACAGAGATCCTTTTTTCACTGCCTTCTATTTTGAGTCAGTGTAGGATGAACTTAATAGTTGCTTAATTTGTGCTGACTGCTTTGAGGGACAGCTTGGATAGGTCTGCCTGACTTCTTTTACTGAATTAGTGTTAAGTGCTTATTTTTTTCTTTTCCATTCTTTTAGTATGACTTCTCAGTTTTACGTGATTCATAATGCAATGAAAAATATAAATAAGTTTCCATGGTACTCAGATGTAGCTTATTTATATTGCACATTGCTACACATTTCATCCTACCATATAGAATATATGTTACATATAAACGTGCCACTTAGCTCTGAAGAGGTATCTGCTTGGAATTCAATGCCACCAAATTTAGGGAAGATTTAAACTGAGATACTTGTTTGTCCCAGGAAAAGTCCCTGCAAGTTGATGAAGGTCTGACCTTTTTTAAAATGCAGTGTACCTCTATTTGGTATTTTGATTCTGTATTTTCTGTTCTCCATTTCGGAGCATGCTTGTACAAAGTCTTCTTTATACACTCACATCTCTTCATATAGCCCCCCTTGGAAATTAAAAAAAAAAAAAAAAAAGAAGCACAACCAAACACTTTACATAATGAAAGTAATTTACAAGGGATTTACGACGCAACCTGTGATTGTTTCTGCTATCCACTTTAAAAAAAAAATAAAAAAAAAATAAAAAAAAAATAGATGGGCATCAACTCTTTTCATCAGTTCTTGTGCCCATTCTCATGTTGAGACATGTCTTTACAGTTATAAACTGGGAAATGAACTGTCTATAGTTATTCACAGTGATCGAGAAACAGAGTGTATTTTTGCAGAAGTCTCTGTATCTTGTTCAGATATAGATGTTAAGTAATAATTTAGGAAAGCTGCACAAACAAATTAATATGCATTCTCAACTCTCCTGGCAGTGAAGCACTGGCAGTCATTGATTTCCCTTTACCCTTCTTGTCTTCTGAATAGGAGTAGACAATTAAGCAATCTTAGCTTTTTCATAAAGCCTGTCTTCTCTGTTGGAACAGTGTGAAAGGAAGCTCTGAGGAATTTAAAAATTAAGAAAAATAGAGCAAAGAAAGAGATAGGAAGCTTGAATTCTCTTCCCTTAGTAAGTGTTAACAATTCTGTAAACTGACTTGCAGTGAGGTCATCAGTCACAATTGGAAGCTAATTTGAAAATGGATTAGTTTAGGAAGTAGCAATTTCTGCACTGTGGGTTTCAGCAGTAAGTGATTCAATTCTGTAATAGAGCTCATAAACTGGCTGAGATCAATGCCTACCTAATGCGACATTACGCACTGGGCATACTCCAGTGACAGCACGCACAGCTGTGGCTTTGGGGACTTTCCATGCAGGGTTTCCTCTGCTCCATGCTCACTTTCCACAGGTGTGTTAGTTGATTATTTTGCCTGAGGGAATAAACAGTTTAGGAGAATTAGAACAAGTGAAATTGTTTCTCTCTCTCTTGAGAATGGCCTTTTCAGGTCTGAGATCAGTGGCAGCAAGTGAGAGGAATTAGTTAGCACACCCTTATCTTAGGAAAGGACTGAACCTTCTCTGTGAACACAGGGGTCTACAACAGCACAGCAGAGGCTAATACAGGAGCTCCTGACATTGCCAGTGGCAGAAGGCCCTCATTCTGGCCAGAATTTTGGGCTGTGTGTGCACACAGGAGGAGAAAGGGACAGGACAGGAGAAAGGACCTAAGTGTTACCTTTTCCCAAAAAGACCCCAGTGCCATACCATCACCTTCTCTCTTGAAAACTAGGACTACAACTTTATTACCCTCTCTTGGGTCTCCATCTTCTTTCCCAACTCATATAGGCTAAGGTCGAGCTGAGTTCTCCAGCCAATGTGCTGCAGGTCCCTGCAACCGCCATAGTTATCAGTGTGTGTTACAGAAATTGAAGCCTGAAGCATCACGCAGCTAGCTAATGGGTGGCAATCATCTGAATGGTGTTGTTCAGGCATTTTACCACCAGTTACAGAGATATTTGTGTAGCGGCTTAAGTGGGAGACTGAATGTGCTATTTGCCACCGATCCAGTGACAGTTTGGAGGAACTCAGGTGTGTGGTTCATGAAATCTTTCCTGGGGCAAGATTGAAAGGCAGAGTTAAGGTCCTACTGGAGTGAAATATCTCTAAGACCTTTGGATGCTTTCAGTGGTAAGAATTCTGCAATTCAAGATAAGGCTGAATTAATAAGCCTGGAGGAATATGGTTCTGTTGTAGTGAGAATTTTTGAAGAACCTTCTGCTCTAAGCTTGGTCAAAAGCTTTGGGCTGATACATTTGGAATTTCATTTTGGAGATCCAGTTGGATAAATAAAATATCTTTGCTGCAATACTTCTGTAGTGTTTCCTTTAAGTAAATTTTGACTTTAAACGTTTAGCAGATGGGGACTAGCTACAGAAAAGTACATTTTGAAATGAGAATTGATCTTGAGGAAAAGGAGGGAATCTTTCACCTAAAAATGTGAAAATGTCAACAATTCCAGAACGTAAAATGAAAATCTATAAAAATAACTTACTAATTTTCGACAAAGACTTTTAACAAGGCAATACTTCAAAACTGTAAAGAAAAATTATAACCATCACCTAGTTACTGAGTTGTAATACCAATATAAATTTGAAAGAAAAGAAAAAAAAAAGGAAAAATAATTGAAGCAGATAAAAGATTAGAATTCATGCCCTACTTCCAGGGCATGTGCAATTTATGATTACATTTCACAGTGGAATAATCAGATACTATGCCAACACAAAGTATTGAGACTTCTAAAATTGAGACTCTGTTTACCTAGATATTTGTGGTTGTATGAGTGACACAACCTTGCATACAGCAATGTATCACGTTCAGTCTTCAAACCCTTAGATGCAGTTTCTAACACTTCTTTTTTTCAAAGCACTATTCAGAAAGATGTAATACAAGTCTTCGGATAACATCTGAAGAACTCTTCAAATGGAGTCCTTAGGAACATGACACATGACTATTGTCAGACATTAAACTCTTAGGAAGCTATCTGACTACAGTCTTTTTAAGGGTAAACAGACAACTATACACTGTGGCTAGAGTCTGATCCCACATACCCAAGCCTTTTTAAAAAATTAAATTTAATCTCAAAAGTAACCCAGATGCCTGTTAGAATTTTACTGGGTATTAAGAGGGGGGAAAAAAAATCTGGAAAAAGAGCATTAATATGGTCTCTGACTAAACTATCAGAGCCATATTAAGGTGAGACTCATGCACTTCCTTCCTCGCCCTGCTTTCCTTGGAAAGGAAATACATCCGCCTGGAAGGGTGGGGAGTCACAATGTGCTCTGCTATGTATTTTTTTTGTAGCCAGCTGAGGAATTAGAGTGCCAGTATGTTTGATGTAGTCTAGATATATGCTTAGAAATTGTCTCTTGTGCTCTCCTAAATTCTACTTCCTTATGGCAGTCCCAACTTCAATGCAGCAAAATCAATCTTTTCATAGAATTTCAGAGCACACATTCCAGTCAGGTGTGAAAAGACGTAGTTCCGTTGTTTTAAATGTATTTGTACCTAAGTCAATGATGATGATGTCAGTTTTCAGAAACAGCTATTCCATGAGACTATCTCAGAAAGCTCAGAAAAATTATTATTATTGTCTTTAATTTCTTTGCTTTGAATTTACCGTCAAAATTACAGGAACAAAATACTATAGAGAATAATGAGGTGAAAACAGAAACGAAAAAAAAAAAAAAAAAGGAGAAGATCCCCCAAACTATTTTTAAGGTGGACTTTGACTAGTTTCTGAGATAGTTGTATGAAATCTCCAGAGCTGGCTTCACAAAGGCTCCTTTGAAACCATCAAGAACCGTAGCCCTTGTTAAGGCATTTTTATGTTCAGAATTAATAATAGTATGTAGAAAGTCTCTTGCTCCCCTACCATCACTCTGGTACAACCTTCTGCTTGCCTTTAGCAGTATGGTGCTGGATTTGGCAATTGGATGGGACTACACCTGTTTTCAATGCAGGAAGGGGCATTATTTAAACCAAATCTAACCTGTTAGTAATTGCTATGAGTGGTCTGTGGGGTCATTTTTATACTGCAATCATACGTCAACATCTGGTTAATAAACAAAGTGACACTTTGTGATTATTGCATAGCAAATTAGAAGGGAGGTGAAATTTCCTGTCTTTTCCTTAAAAGAAAAACTGTGATGTCAGTGACACTGGCTCCCATTTTCTGACCCTACAAAGTGAAAGGGGCTGGTTAGGGGATTAAATGTAGGAAAATTAGTTTTAGATGAAGTGTTGGCTAAACATGGCAAGTAAAATTCACCCCTACTATAGCTCCACTGATCACAAGGGAATAACACCAAAGACAAATTTTTTCTAACTTTGAAAACTAAATTTCCCTGTATTTCTTAAGTATTTCCTTCAAAAATTCTAACTGAAGTTCAATGTTTCAATGTGCCTGATTCATCTATGCACAGAGTGAAAGAACTTTGTAGAAAAGACTTAAAGGCAAATTGACTTTGCCTTTTTAACATAAAGCATATTAGCAGATGAGAATTCCTGTTGTCCTTTGCTCACGAAGTCACAAGTGCTCAAGTCCTTTGCTGACATCTTGAAGAATGGAGCCATCAGCAACATTTGAGTGGGAACATCCATCTCCCATGTAACCAGCTGAGGCTTTGTTACTCTCTACAGTCAGGCATTGTACCCGTGGCCTTTCGCATTCATCCTTCTAACAGGGAGGCTTTGGGATACTTGATTTGTAACTAACCGTGACTCACAAAACCTTTAACTTATCAAGCACTGTCAGATGTACTGAAGACAGATCTACAAGTCAGGATGTAGAATTACATACACATGCTCCCCAATCTATATTGCAGAGCAGAAATGAAAGTGCCCAGTTTGTGTAAACTGGCATGACTCCACTGTGGTATATGGAGGTATGCTAATCTATAGCACAACAATGTCATCTGTGGTGTTTTCACTGCACTTCTGGTCTTGTGGATTTATCAAATGCAGAAAATAAGTAGTCCAGGATCTGGACAACTCTAAGTCATGTTCTAGATGTGGTATACGATGAAGTTTCAAAAAGAATGATGGAATCCAGGCAAGTCTGAGTGTCTCCTTCCTCAAAGGTTCTCAAAGAATGTATTCAAGTCACTCTGTAAATCAAGTTCGCACTTTTATCATTTTAACTATAAAGAGCATCACCTTGTTTCATGAATATTGGCCATTGCATTAAGCTTCTACTGACCTGAGATGTTACGGGAGGAATAAGAACATATTGCATGTCATTGCTGTATCTGCTCTGTTATACCTTCCCACTAGCTAACTGCCCTGAAGATATAAGCCTGTTTCCTAAAATATTCTATAGTCAAAGTCTCAATGTTATTGTTCTGGTGGTGGGTTTTTTATTCATTGTGGTAGGCACTTCAAAGTTGTAATATATCATGGCTGTTTGCATAAAAAGATTTCAGCTTCATAAACACATGGAAATATTTTAAATTAAATACTGTTTTAGATAGCTGGAGAAACACCAAGTTCTTGTTATGTATGCTTCTTGGTTTCTGTGTATGAACATGAATATAAAGCAAACCAGTATCTAAGCATTTGTGTATGAGTTTTCCTCTGAGCTTCTTTAGGGACCATTTGAAACCCACTACGTGTATTAAATTATGAACCATAACTTACTTCCCCATATCTAATCCAAACTCCACAACTAACTTTTCAGCTATTTAAGACAACTTGGATGAAAAAAAGCATTTTTTATTCATGTCAAAAAATATCAGTGGAGAAAATAATGTCCCTAAGACTCAAAGCCAGCAGAATACTTAGATTATATTGGTACATATGACTCAGAGTTTAGGATATTATTGGATTTCAGATCTTACAGGGTCAAGAGAAATGCACACAGTAGATGTCTTTTATGCATTTACAAATCTCCTCTCTTTTAGTGGAGAAAAGTCCGTTAGTTTTCAGAAGGCAAATGGCAGAGGCTTTTCACTCACACCAATTGCCCTAAACTCTTAGATATTCCCATTACATGAAGGAAAGCCAAAGTTGTTCAGGCTGTTCATATACTCCTTGTAGCTTCCTTTATATGTAGGAAATCTATAGGTATTTTTTTAATTGATTGTTTTTGCTGTTGTAACATCACAAAGTTTGCTTGGGGATTTGGCTTGTAGTCCTTGAAGTCTGCTTGGATAGCCACTCTTTTCTTTGTAAATAGTGACTCACCATGATTAATTGTCTGCTTAGCAGATAGTATTGACAGTAGACAAAGCGAGATGAGAAAGCAAGATGTCAAATAACCACCCACTGGATTCGTAAGGGATTTCCAGGAATCTAGAACACAGTCTCTTTCCAACTGCCTTAACCATGAATCAGTCGAAAGATTTTAATTTCAAGATTTTATATAAAATGGCTGTCGAACCTATAGCTACTAACCAAATCAGCATCCTGTCATGTATAGAACAAGTAAATACACTACTCCTAATGTTCAGTCTAAGCACACATAATACAGTCTGATGAACTTCAAATTGTTTATACAGTAGTTTTCACATGAATAAACTCTGGAATCTATCTCCAGGTTAGCTATTCTGAATTAAAAGACATAGAACAAAAAATGCAATGTCTTTCTGCCCAGATTGTGTTTTCTTAATCAATCGAATGAACAAGAGCACTGGTGTGCATCCTCAGGCCTGTTGTATCTGTGTTTAACACAAGTCTGTAAGACTGGAGGACAAAAGACTGCATCATCTTTTCTTAGTCCTTAAGGAAGAGATTTGGTACCCAACAAAGACAGAATTCATATTCTACAGTCCAGTGGTTTTCTTTGGAGTAATGTGCTAACTGGGTTTAATGTGTTGCCTGTGCCATTAACCCTTGGTTTGCTCAGGTCCTCTTCTGACAAACTGCAAGATAGGCAAAACTTTCAAAGCAAGGCAGGTCCACAATGGTGTATTGCAATTTGCCTTCAGGCTCCCTCTCCTGGACATTTATGCATCCATAAATGTCTTGTTCTCAGCATACATACAGCCATATGTAAGGCCTTTATAGCACATGCTTGCCTTGTGTGCCCTGCTCACTATATCATGATGCGTGTAATTACACAGGTCTTTTAAAAGGTAAATTTGATATTTTTAATAAGCCCTTTGAATTCAATCCTTGAGGTGATTTTCTAGTTATTGGCTGTTTGTTCATTATTTTGAGTCCCTGTTTTAAAAATTATTACTGCTATGCACTTGCATTTCAATATTTCATTTCATAGTGGTTGGTTTAGGGCTGTTTTTTTTTACCTTGTTCTATTAAACACACTCTAGAATATTACTTTGTTTCCCCACACGCAGGTGTTATGAGGGCTATTTATATTTAAAGGTATATTTATAGTGTGGTCACTGCAATTTCATATTCTCCTCCCCTTCCAAAGGAAAAAAAAAAAAAAAAAAACATTTTTATTAATCATGAATGGTTTAAATTTGTCTATTTAATGCATCTCTCAGGAACTTGAAACACCTGCTGTGTTAGCCTATGCTTTAGAAGAATGGAGAAGTTATATATTAAATTTAGGCTTGTAGATTAAAATAAAGCTTTTCTTTATAGGGGTTCCACCTGGAATGGCTGCTCTAAAATTCTATAAAAGCAATGAGAAAATTTGTTTCCAGCCCCAACTACTTCACAAAATAAAAGAAATTAACATGAAAATATAACTGAAGCAAAGTTGATAAAAAATGAAGTGCCATGGGAGAATCACAAATTTTGCCCTGCCAACAACATTTTGAGACCTGCTGTTTTCCCTGTAGGTGTCCACATGGCTTTGATTTTCTCCCGATTATAAAAAAACATAAACATTGGCAAATGCAGTGAAGAAAGAGTGCTGACCCCTCTGTGTGAACTAGCACTTGATGCTGTCTGCCTTGGTATAGTCTCAGTTTGGCTATAAAGATGTATTCATTTGGTTTTAATTTGAGGAAATTTTATATTTCAGTAAAATCAAAATGAAGTTCCCTTTGTTCCGATGAGTAAACTGTGACAGTTGAGTTTTACATAGATTTGCTGACAGTTAACTGTGGTGTTCTCATTGTTTTGCTTGGGTTTTTTTCTTAGTATTTAAAGGATTATACATAACTTTGTTAGGAACGTGCAAACAAAAAATAAAGAGAAATTGAGAAAAAATATAGTACAATAAATCAACACTTTGTAATTTTCTCTCTAGCTTGTGTACAATGGGAGAATCAAATTTAAGGTCATATTCAGGGCTGTAGGCAGCTAGTTGCATGAGACAAGGTGACAGATTTAGTCTTAGAAAACTTTGGCCTCCTGGTATTGTGGCTGCAGTTGTTATTTGGCTACGTTGTGGTGTTGGCAGTGAGAACAGATTTATGCACATAAAGCTGCCATTCTATTAGGGCTTTTATAACACAAAGTACACTTCTCAAGTTGTACCTTAGTCTGAAAAGAGCTGAAAGAAAGAAGCAATTGAGTATCAAGAGAATGGTACCAGATGCTGGCCTTTTGACATCAACCAGTGGGCCATGGCTGAGCACTTCCTCAGCAAGCCCTGCTTTCAGCCACTTCAGCTACCTTAAGAAAACCTCATAATAAAAAACACTATCAAACCCAAAGAGCTCCACGTGAGGAAAAAAAAAAAAAAAAAAAAAAAAAAAAAAAAAAAAAAAAGGTAAAAAAGAGAAGGAAAAAATGGAATTAACTAAACAAGAAGGTGAAAAAGCATTAAGCATGTTGCTGCAATCAGTTCCCAAGCTAGATGTAGGCTTTCAAAGGACTGAGCGAGATGTAGGCTTTCAAAGATCTGTTTCTTGCCTTTCTGACAAACATGAGTAAAATAAGTAATTAGACTTGATGGCAAGGCAGTGGTGTAACTGTGCTGACCAGAATACTCTCTATATGAAGCACTTGGGATGGGGTTCAGGAGATCTGCCTTCACATTTCTGCATCTGCTGCTCTTTTTCTGTGCATCCTGAAATAAATATATTAAGTTGTTCCATTTCAGTTCTCCCTCTGTAAAATGAGAATGATAATTTTTAACTTCTTCTGCCCTTTCATCTGTACTTTCCATTGGGATTGTAGGTTCTTTGGGGCTGAGTGTGTTTTTCACATCTTCAAATTCCACGAGAGCCAGGTGAAAAATCTGCTCATAAACACAGAGATACACATTAGTAATTGACTCCTGTAGTTTCAATTACCTCCTTTGCACTTTTACAGTACCTTTTAGC
The DNA here is from genome assembly GCA_013400375.1 of Thinocorus orbignyianus. Taxonomy (NCBI): domain Eukaryota; kingdom Metazoa; phylum Chordata; class Aves; order Ciconiiformes; family Thinocoridae; genus Thinocorus; species Thinocorus orbignyianus. The sequence continues at coordinate 1,364,906 of VXBW01004281.1, forward strand.
CAAAAATCTCCAAGTAGTTTACAAACAATGCACAATGTTACGTTCAACCTCAAAATCGTCTTACAAGTCCATTAAAAATTACTGCAGTTTCGTAGATGGAAAAAACAGGGAGGTATAGAAAGTTTATGACAGAAAAATCATCAGGTCGTGGATTTTTCAAAGTGCCCGTCCTCTGTCCTAATAAATAGGCCATCCCTTCTTAGTTACCCTCTGCCAAAATATTTGCAAAGCAATTGTGTGGGGAGAGAGTACAGACATGTCAAACCGTAAGTGAAGCTCCTTCTCTAATGAAAACCACAGGCACATATTGCTAAATAATTGCAACACCAGCATGCGAATAATATGAGTGATGAAACATACAAAAATCAGTTTCAATGGTAGAAGTTGAGCACACCCTTCTGTGGTTTGGCTACAAAGGAGAGGTAGTCTTCTTCAATGTAGTAAAGGGTGACTTATTAAGCTACAACAACTGTAGCCTCAGATTTAGCAGGGTAAAATAGAGTGGAAATGGACAGCTGAAGGGTAGAAAGAGAGTGAAGGTTGGGGCACCCGTTTTACCCCTGTTGGATGAGTCCTCACCACTACAAGCTCATTAGATGATTGGCACAACATTCTATTGACACATGACCCATGATAGCATCAGGAAGAAAATTCTTTTTCTGAAATTTCTTTTCAGTTATAAGGTTAGATTAGATTGTTTTTTCATTTCTTTGTTATACTATATATTCTTCATTATGTATTCTTCATAATATTACATATATCTATATATTTGTTATATATTCAGCATTACATTCCGTATCGTTTCTTCAGGGAAAGAAATGATGTCATGCTGAGAGCTGAAATCTTGAAACCTGGGTTAAGTTCCCACTTCTGCCATAGGCATTTTATGTCACTTAATTAAACTCTTTCAGATTTTGTTCTGTGCTGCTTTGCATATTACATAATTCTTTAGAAAATGCTATAACTAGTCCAAGCTGCAAAATATTTTCTTCTGCTAAAAAGACTATCCCGGGACAGCTCTAAGTATGTGTGTGTGCATCTATCCATGTATCCAAGTAATTAATACAAATAAACAGGGACATATGGGTATATGTCTGTCCAAGTTTAAACACCTATAAATAGGGCCTATTTCTTCCCATTATGGAAATTCAGTCACCTCTCAGACAAAGAATGGTAGATGATTTCTGCTAGCAACATTTCTCTAGGATCTCCTGGAAGAGAAAGTAAAGAATAACTTCTCCAGTTGGGATCTCTTGGAGAATTTAAGCAAGTATAATATAATTACCTACACTGGAAGTAATCCAGGACACTGGGGTTAACACCCCTACTCAAGTGAAAGGAGCCAGGGGACTGTTCACAGCTATAAAAGTGGTCAAGAGCTGCGGTTTTAGGTTACATCCAAAATACAGGTGACTCAAGGACATTGCTAAATGCATTGCATTGAGTGTAAACTTCACTTCTGTAGAATGGCTTAGCATATTTTTGAAATATTTATGAATACTTGAACCAAACATTTCCTGTTGTGGCTATTTGTGATACAGAGAGGTGAAGAAGCTAAAGACAGAATGAAAAATTATATTCAGTTCAAATCAGTACTCAGTGCCAATCTGAGTGAAACCATAGGGACATTTCCCTACTGTTGAGAGAAGCATCAGAGTTGGTTTCAATTTTATTGTGCACTGTTTAGTGCCTAGCAAATAAAACGTGAGTCTTTCTATAAGAATTTGCTGTTACAGAGATTCCTACATGATAAATATTGTTTTGTTTTGTTGTCTGTGACTGTGTTCTGCCTGAGTGTTTTCTAAACACACAAAACGTGTTGGAGAAGAACGTTGTTATGTTAAAAGAGAACTGGCTGTACAGTAAAACTTCTAAGCACTTACAAGTTTTCATAAAACATTTAGGAAGGAGCTTAGTTGTGCTGTTGAGTATTTTCATTAGTGTTCTTGCCTTTGCTCAACTGAATTAAGACTGTTTGGGGTTTGGAAAGCACATACCTCAAACAAAAAATATATATATAGACTTGACTTCTTAGATATCCTTAGATCAACTTAAGTTGTGCTAAATTAATTTAGAGCAGTATTGGCATACCCTTTGATATAATTACCTAATTGTTATAGTATTGCTTCAGGAAAGACAGGACTCCTTGTATTCACACTGCAGTGCAGTGCCTTCAGACACTGTCTTTTGAGACATGTTTTGGGTGAAGGAATTTTTCATCCTGTTAAATTTGAAGCAATTTATGACCAGCAATGCTGGAACAGAGGGGCATGATCTATAAGTGTCCATATCAGAGCACCCAGTTGGAAAGGAGATCCCTGTTTCTGTTTCAGGGGAAGCCTGCTCCTACATTTTCAGGTCTTTCAACCTAGTGGTATAAAATGTGAAAATCATTATCTAAATAGTCTAACCATTTTTAATCCAATAAGTAGCTTTTACTCGATAACAGAGTGCTTCTTAAACTGACCTAGATGATTTTGCTCTAAAGAGGACGCAAATCACTTATGCACTCTGTTCCACTGGCAACGGCTGACGTTAGAGTGATAGGTACAAACTGATGGGGACAATAATAGAATCACAGAATCATAAAATGATTTGGATTGGAAGGGACCTTAAATATTATCTAGTTCCAAACCCCCTGCCGTGGACAGGGACACCTCTCACTAGATCAGGTTCCTCAAAGCCACATCCAACCTGGCCTTAAACACTTCCAGGGATGGGGCATCCACAGCTTCTCTGGGCAACCTGTTCCAGTGCCTCACCACCCTCACAGGGAAAAATATCTTCCTGACACCTAACCTAATATTTGAAGCCACTACCCCTCATCCTATCACTACATGCCCTTGTAAAAAGTCTCTATATTATGGACCTTATATACGGATAATGGTATTAAATTGGAAGATGGGAGATTTCGAGTAGGTATCAGGAAGAAATTCTTTCCTGTGAGTGTGGTGAGGCACTGGAACAGGTTGCCCAGAGAAGCTGTGGATGCCCCATCCCTGGAAGTGTTTAAGGCCAGGTTGGATGTGGCTTTGAGGAACCTGATCTAGTGAGAGGTGTCCCTGCCCATTTCAGAAGGGTTGGAACTTGATAATCTTTAAGGACCCTTCCAGCTCTAACCCTTCTATGATTCTATAATACTTTACACTGGGGCAGCTGTTTCCCCAGGGGAAGTCTGATCATGCACTGTGTGTACAACTGTCAGCGGAGATTGTGCAGAGCCGACAATACTGAGAGAGAACAAGAGATGCAAGTCACTTTCAGAGAGGAGAGGAATGCCTGTACAGAACAGTGTAACTCTTGGGAAAACATCAGGGATAGGTGCTCATCTTCCACTGATGCGAATCATGCAGCATTTTGCTGCCTTTCCCTTCCTTCCCAGCCAGACACGCTCAGCTTGGCAGCAGTCTGGCATGTACACCACGGAAACTTCTGCAGCATACAGCTGTGCTCAGCAGGCACACAGGTGTTTCTGCCTGTACTTTCTGTCTCGCCCATACTGGCATTATTTGTTTTAAGGGCAGTCTGGAGTTTTTGGCAATCCCACTTGGATGTTCTGCAGATACAGTGTGAGTGGAGCCCACCCAGCAAGAACAAATGAAATCATCCTTGTTCCTCACTGACTTCCTCGTCATTCTCAGCCTTTGAGGAAGAAGTCAAAGGGGACAGGTGAATCACTCAGGAAATGTTTCCGTATTAACATGCCTATTTTACTGTTTTGTAGCTTAGCCTGAAAGGTTTCAATGCAGCATCTGGTGTTCAGTGATGTTCCACCTTTCCCCAGTGATACTGCTGGATTTCTGAAGCACATGGAGGTAAAGAGACTGTCCATAAGGTCATCCAGTGACTCAATGCCTCAATTCAAACTCAGTGTCAGCATCTGCTTGACATTTGATTTTTTGTTCTAGTCGTAAGACCTACCTGAAATTAATTGGTAGGGAATTCAACACTGGTTGGATTAAGTAGGTCTTTTTATGTTTATGACAGTAACATGTCAGTGTTTTCATAATGAATAGAGGAAATCTGGTACACAACATCAACACTTATAGAAGAATTCAGTCCTTATAGGAGAAACAAGCTTTAGAAACTCAACCAACCACATATACACAAACAAATCAGAGACAATCTTGAGGCTATTCATTGATTCCATCAAAGACGAATTTTCTTTGCTAATAGCTCTTGAGCTTTTGAGGCATTTTCTGCTGTGACCAAGGTCAGCATAACATGATAGAAATTACTTTGTGGTAGGAAAGGGCACTGTCAGTTCTGTTTTATATGTTTCTTACTCTTTCTAAATCTTTTTAACTTCTACTTTTTTGAAAATTAAATTTTACCCCAAAGGTATGTCTAAAGTTCTTGCTAAATTCTGAAAATGTGAATATTCAAAAATTGAGAACATGATGCTTCCTCTCAATAAAAGAGTCTTTAAGGAACAGAAAATAAAGTGCTCACCTTGATTTTATGTTTTACATATTCCTTTAAGATGATACACATTTCTATTAAATGTTTTTCTGTTGTTCCATCAACAAGCAGACATCTTCCAGAGCAAACCACTAAAGAGAAAGCACTAGAACTGGAAAACTGTTTTATAAATGGAGATCCTTGAAGTCTGTTTTTAAGCCACTAGTCCCTTGAGGAAAACAAGACTTAAAATCTTTGTGAAATAATGTATAAAATTGTTGGATATTTATTTGTTTTTGTCTAGTAAATGCTTTCTAATTGCTAGTGCCGTAGTTGGATATACAGAGGAAAAAAATTTTAGGGATGGGAGCTCCTAAGAAGATGAAGTAATTTGAGGTCATGGGGCATTTTTAGTTCAGCCAGCTCTCATAGAAGAGAATTGCACAGGGTGACCTCATTATGTCAGGGAGATAGTAGCTTAAATTGAGAATTTCTTTTTTCTTTTGGGGGAGGAGTTGGTAAACTTACTCTTTGTGTATTACTGTCGGATACCACCTTTTACTTCCACCTTTGATGGAGTCAGGAAGCTGAGCTCCGGTCTAGAGCTCAGGGAGTAAATTTAACTTCAGGGTGTAAAATATCCCCCCATAAGCCAGGAGGAATCTCATGGTTTTCTGTTCCTTTTGAAAATACTCCTTATGCTTTCATAGGTTTTAAACATTGTGGGCATTTAAAACTCTACCAAAGCAAAACACAACAAAACACAGAGTTCTGAGGAAAAGGTAAAAGAGAAGCTACAGGTGTCAGTCACATTGTCTAAGACTATTTTGGGAGAGCCCAGCTTATTTTAATGATAAGGATGTCCAGACCCCAGGCAGACTATAGCAGAGTTTCTTTGCCTTTGTACCTTACTTTAACACACGCATCATTTTGATCATCTCTTTAAAATATTTATATTATGGTTTGTTTTCCACTGCAATCAGACCCTAAAACACATTATCATTCTCCTGCTTTTTAATGAGATTAATTTGGATGTATATGACTACGTTTTGGAAAGTTAGAAACACCTAAACTTGGTTTATTCTTACATGATCAAAATGCTCAGATTGTTTTTCGTCTTCAAATAAGAATTTTTAAGCAGTTTATCATCCAGCTCTTTACTAGCTCTTTTAAAATGCTTGGGAATGGAATAGTGTGCTTGCAACTAAGTGGCAGCACTTGTCCTGGAAATGAAATTCACATTGCTGAAGTGTTTATGGAATCTACGGAATGAGAGCATATAAATCACAGTCTCTCTACATGTAGTTCAAAATCAGTCATTTCAAACATTGCAGGCATTGCAATATGTTGTGCTGAAAAATAATGCCCCATTTCATGAGGGCAGGTGGGACAGCACTGACAAAACTTTTACCCTGTGTAGCAAGAAGGACTAGCTGGATGTGCACCTAAATAAAAAGTATACTTATCAAACTTTATTGTGAGCCTCTTTTAAAAACTTCAAAGTTATTACTTCGAACAACACTGAGCCATTGATGGTTTGAAATCATACACTCATAACTAGCTCTTCTTTAAAAAAGGGGGAAATACAACACCATATTTACAGTAATGAAAACATACCTAATTCTCCACATAGAATGACTCAGACTGGGAGAATTTTTTTCTATTCCAACTTTGGTAAAACTGTCAGTTCCGATCTTTTCATGAATTTGCTTTTATAGCAGAAAATGCAAGCAGTCAGATGAGATTATAATGATGTCTGTTCTACTGAATATATAAATGAATTATACTAATTTTTACTATTTCCAGAAATGGTGTAGAAAGGCTGGCTTTGTGAATACAGATCTTAGCAGCCATAACCAGATGGAAAGAAATTACAACTTTGACTAACGCAAAATCTAATGGGTAGAAAATGGAAATTATTTGTCATGTTCATAGTTAAGACTCTAAAAGAATGAACTCCTTTGTAGGCATAAATATATCCTGTTATGGCACAGCTTTAAATAGCATAATTAGTTTATTCTTTCAAATGAGAAGGTTCTATATTCTAGATTTTGTATTTCCCTTATCTTCCATTGTTTTATGAAAACAGACTGTAATTTCAAGTCAAGGATACCTGAAGTCGGCTTCAACTTGCTGTTCCCAATTGCTGTTAGATAACTGTGTTCAGCAAGAGAGTATTTGGCTTCTCACTGTACAGTACATAAATCTTATGAAATTGCTGTTTCAATTTTTCTCTTTCCTTTGAACTCTTGAATGGAGGGAAAGAATTTCTTAAAGAGTTCAGTAGGAATGTCCCATTACGAGACATCAATCATCAAATGCCCATTGTACATGGAAAGTGAGGTGACAGTAATAAAATTGACATAACTAAGCAAGCAGCATCTGACCTTTAGGAGCCAGAGCTTATGATCAGAAGACCCAGTCTTCCAAACCTTTAGGAGTTAAGAGTTATCATCTCCCCCAAAAAATACCTCAGTAAATGAAGTGCTACATATGAATGTATGTGATAAAAGAGGTGGAATAAATTCTTCCCTGACCCTTAGTAGGGGAGTGTTGACAGAACAGAGGTAGAGAGTGACTTTTGAAAGGAAGGAAAAAAGGAATGTATCTTTGGGTCTAGATGGGAGCAGCTGCTCCCCTTATCTTGCATCAGTGTTAAAGTAGTTGCTGTTCCTGCCATGTCAGCCAAGTCACAACACAGCATGCAATGCTGCCTGCAGTTGTTCCAAAGAAAAGGCCCAACAGGTACCGTCAAAATGTTGTATCCACAAAGTGAACATAAATCTCCCTTGTGCTTTGTCAACCTGTTTGCTTTTGTCTACGCTCTGTTTTCCATGTAACATGCTGTCACTACCATATTATTCCTTTTGAGCTTGCCAGTCCTTCAAGTATTTTGAGGGCTGGTTAGAGGAGTCGGAGGTACTGTGAGTTCTGACTCAGCAACAGACCACTGAATGAATGCCTTTTTAGCACTCTTTTTTATTATTATTTAGCTTCAGCCTCCTGCTTTTCTGTTTTATTTGAGTCAACACATTCCCAGCTGATGTAACTGATTAGTTCAAATCAAAACATTCAGTGTTTTAAATCTTAGCAGAAGGTCTCCAACCATCCCTTGGAGGGATTGCTCTTCCCATTCAGGTGTCACACACTTTTGCAAAAACCTGTGACTACAGGGTAAGCTGTGATTGACTCTCCACACACATACTTTGCCAAGAATATAAATGTTACAGGGTTACACCAGCCCCTTCCTAAAGTTTTTGTGTAATTTCATAATATTGACCAAAAGAAAATTACAGGAATTTACAATGTAAAATTTTGATAACCCTTAGGAAAGTTCACTCCTCTCATTACAGAGGCCTTACTTAACTAGTCCCTGATTCAAATATGTACTCTTTGAAACAGATAGCGCATTATAATATTATACAATAGAGATGAACTGCATAGGGACTATCCACAGAAAAGTGTAAATTTCAAAGAATTCTAGCATAGTCTTATGAAAAAACAAAAGCAACCAGAAAAGCAAAACCAATCCCAAAACCTAGCCTGTTTTTGATGCATGCTTGATATTTCTTTTAGGTTTTTCTGTTAGAAATACTTTATTGATATAGTATGACTTGTCTACTGGTTTGTGGAGGTTAATGGCAGACGCAGGTGATAACTGATATTTCCTTATTATTCCTTGATTCATGAAAGAGTATGGAGATACCAGAGTGGGAAGAAAGTAACTAGAAACAGTTAAATCTTTCTTTTGTTCCAGCCTGCTGCTTGTGTCTGAGACACAGGTGCTCTGAGAAATATTACATGCGAAGAAAGAAAAAAGGTAGTTTGCCCTCTTTGTGTTTTCACCTCCATCCCTCTGTTTCCATGCTTCCATGGCCTCCATTCCTGAGATACTAAGTGTCTGACAATTTACTTAACAGATCCAGAGAGCAATTTGTGGCAGACAGTTACTATGGTCTCCGTTTTGCAAACAGGAAACTGAAGCGCTGAGGAACTAAGCTGCAGAGCAAGCTATCCAAGTAAGCCACCAACAGAGCAATGAATTAAATTCTTCCTTGGACTATCAAGAAAGTCCTACTTGGGAGAGCACTTCAGGAAGTGCTTATCTAGTTCTCATTCTCCTTTTTCCCCTAATGCAGTTTTGGGGGGCTTTTCCCCCATGAGCACAACATTATAGAAAGGATCTTTCACTTGGCCTGGCTTACTGGTGTTTCTGTTCAGGGGCAGATTTCTAAGGTTCAGAATTAAGTATATTTATATCTCACAAACAAGTTTATAAATAAAACAAAAAGAGGAGCTAACCATACGCCATCTTCCAGTTTGTGTTTTCAGGGAATATGGTTCCAAGAGCCCTTTGAACTTGAGAGCAAACATGCATTTTGTACTCTGCAGATGTTACAGCAAACTATAACCCATCGTTGCTTCTCTGGAGTACAGTGTACTGTGGTTTTAATTCAGCAAAGTACAGCATGTCAAATGTCAGGTTGTTATGACAGCAATAAACTCGTGATTCCCTTGAAGCAGATGTTTTAATTTGCTAGGTGTTTTTTGGGGGAAAAATCTGCTTGCATTTAAATAGATGTTCTGAATGAGAAAGGAATTTGCTTGAAAACATCTTTTCCACCTGTATAAAAACTTTATCAGAGAGGCTTATGACACATGTGTGAAGCGGTGGGAGAAATCATCGCAAAGATGACCAAATTACAGAAATCTCCTTCACACCTGAAATATGACCTTTCTGAAGTCACTTCAGTATAGGAGCCAGATTTGGATCATGGAAGGACCATGTTTATTGTATCTTATATTGCAAAAAGAACATTGAAACCAAATGTCTACTGAGGGATCTTCCTCCTGGAGTGAATTTCCAGGGTGTTGATGATCCTTGCTGCTGCGAATTAATATCATACTCTTCAGATCCTTCACTCCTTACTCTGCTTTTGTTTTTACTCTTTTTTGTGCTGATCAATGAGAACTACGGTTTTAAAGCAAGTGCTAAAAGTGAAAACCTTTGATGGTTTTCAAATGCAGGGAAGAATTATATACCTGTCTGGGTTGCAGATAATGAATGTTCCAGCTGTGGGAGCACTAATTCAACTAATTAATTGAATTTGCAGTGAAATAGTTATTGCACCTCACTTTGTCCTCAAAATATGACAGGGTTGTCCCCAAGCATAAGACTGCTTTTGGAGTTCATAACTTGCTGGATCCACATGGGAGGCAAAAACTTAAGAAACAGCCTGCCCCATTAAACAGAGTACACAGACAGATGCACTCAGAAGGTCAATCTAGGATTCCCCTTGTGCTGAGATTACACACCTCAGCTTTGGTCCTTATTCTGTCATATATGTTGGAGTTAATTTTATTTTTTTTCTCTAATTCTTCATATGAACTGCTGTAGCCCTGGTTACCAAGGAACATCTGCTGTTTAAATTTCACTCTCCTCACCTTTCTAAGGTTGGTAACCCTAAAACAAGTAAGAAAATGTAAACCTAAAAACAGGCATGGACTTTTCTAGAGTTTCCTTGGGGAAAAAAAAAAATAAAATCAAACTCAAACCCTGGTTTCTTTTTCATGAGTCTTCTGTCTCGGATAATGTTTCTAAGGGTTAACTGCAGTCAGCGTAGTATTAAAACAATTCAGCAGAAGCAGCTGTGCAGTTAAAACCCCACAAACTAACCTAACTCAGCCCAGTGTGGATTGAACCCAGAGCCAGTCACCCAGTGGTATGGTAGAGGCGATGTGGATTCATCAGCAGTGAGAGTATGAGCATTTTTCTACATTATTGTGAGTGGAGTATGTGTTGGTGTGTCTGCCTGCTAGATACTCCTAATAACTAAATAAGGGGAGAAGTTAGATAGTTGTATAGATTTTTTTTCTTTCTTTTATGGTTAATATTAGAGCCTATGAAAAATTCTTGTGTGTTTCTTTCATTTCAAAACTTATGACCACTCATATCTGAAAGCAGTGGATATACCATGCAGCAGCAGGGAAGGAGTCAGAGTGGCAGAAACCTTCAAAAAGAAACCTACCCATTTCTGATTTTGAAATAGGCTTGAAATAAGAATTTGGGTTGTCTGTAGCACTAACATTAACTTAATGGGAATTTACTTTGGAAACTTTATTTTCATCACACAATATGGCTAATAATATGTTTCCAAACAAAGCAAACTTGAAACAAGGACTGGAAGTGGAGGGGACTCTCTCACTCCTGCTCTCATGCACCTACCATACACATGTATCTATGGTCAGTTTGTGGATTTTAAAACTTTACTAAACAGATGACCTCCCAGATCCATACATCATTGCTGGGTGGTTGGTAGCGTGTTTATAATTAAAAATCATGACATTTGACCTTTAGTCCATGACCACAGCATAATTGCATTCACCCTTCCTCATTTATGAATGCAAATTAGCTCAATTTAACTCAGCATTGTGTTTACTCTGCATATTTTTAAAAGACTCCTCTTGCCACAACATGTCTTTCTCCTCGACTTCTGCACTTTGCAGTAATTGCAGAGCATGCTGTTATGCTGGAATTGCAGGTATGGATGGTTTGAGTGGTGATAGAGTTTGAATGGTCTGGAGATGCCTTGGATCTGTCAGCAGCCAAAAGTGATGAGATAATTTGAATGGGACAACTTTGTCTTTGAACGGCTAACAGTACCCCAGAACAAGCTTTAATAAAACTAATATACTAATATAAAAATAATACATCTTCGCTGAAGTTATTTACGCTAGTTAAGGCTCGAGCTCCCAGCTTGTTAAACAAGTGAGGACACTGCAGATTTCAGAAAGCTCTTCCCTCAAAACTTGTCTACAGAAAGCCATTCTTCACTGTGCCTTTGAACCCTCACCATGCCTTGAGGTAAACTCCTCCCAAGTGCCAGGGAGTTAAATCAGCCTTGTATGGAGGTACACAGGGAGAAGTGAGGGGAATTTCAACTGGTCATTATCAATCACGCAGCACAAACAGTTTGGAGGAGTAATCAGTCTCTCTGTCCGTAACACAAAGAAGTTTACAGCACCAGAGGAGTTTATTATTATTGCTGGTCTAAGATCATCAAAGTCATTTTGTTTCGTCTTGAACAGTAGTCAGAGGGGTTAACGTGAGGTTAAACTGCCTAAACAAAATGGAAGCAATTACACAGTGGGATCGTGGAGGACTGTTTGCTTTAACCCTCCCTGACAAAAAGGTACTATAAGAAAAGAGTTCTCCAACTCTTTACAATCATTAAATGCATCTGTCTGTTTAAGTTCATGCCAAACTTCTTCACCTAAATCTTTTGGGGAGTGTCACCGTTCTAAACACTATCCGTTTCTTCACAGTTCCCAACAGAGCCCCCATTCAGTGTCTGATCTTTGCGGCATTGTCATCACTTTGCAAGCTGCTTTGCAGGACAGGACTAACAGCATGCTGGAGATGTGCCTGTAAAAGTTATGCCTTAGCTTTTTCTACTTAGTGACTTGGCAGGAAAAGACAAGGCTATGTGCAAGAGCAGTATGATGGGGAATGCAGATTTGGTCTATTCCAAGCATTAAATTGCAAGATGGGGAATTGACTCTTCTGCTCCATTCAAGGTTATATCACAGCTGAATTGTCAAACTTGGACTTCCAGTGACCTACACCATGTGATGGGATGAGATCTGCCCTTTACTTGTGGGTTGTTTTTTTTCTGTTCCTCGAAAATGGAAGGAGTAGCATAAACAGCTTTCACTTACAGTGTGAGCACTGCTGTATTATGGGTCTAAACGGAGTCTTTATTGAATTCCCTGCAGGTTCATTGCTGTTAAGCAGAAAAACACATCAAAGAGTCCAGGAAAGGTGACATATTTAAAGAAAGAACAGGAAAAAAGTTCTTCTAATTCTATAAGCAGGCATTGACACGGTGTTTATTGAAACTTGTCTGTCTGAAAGGGGACTAGGGCTTCTACAGATAACCCAAATGAAGGATTGCATGCCTAATTTTATCATTATGTAAGATGCTTGCAAAATGGTTGCTCTGTACCCTGAAGGAATATTGCTGAAATAGCTCCTGTATAAATGCGAATCTGCAAAGTTAATGGTGAAATATTTCTGTGATCCTGTGTCACACCTCCAAACAAGGGGTGACTCTTTCAAAGAGTTCTCTGCGTCCTGTGAAGTGTTTATCTTGTTCAAGCTTGTTGCAAGGCTTAAGGACAAAACCAGCAGGGAATAGGATAGGAGGAGAACACTGCATTTACCATTTGTAAAAGAGCTTGCAATTATGTGGCGAGTCTTCTGTTGTGGAAAAAATTTTAAAAAACAAATACTTTTTTTATGCAGAGAAAGCAATAAAAACAGCTTGTCAATGGAGCCAAAATGTTCAAATACAAAAAAGATTTAACGTATTCCCAGTAATAGAAGTGGGGTTGCACAGGGATGAATCAGGCTCTTACTTCTCAAAACATTACTGTAAATGGTAAAGACTAAATAATATTCTAACACAAATATCTGTGCGTCTGATAATTAACCACAGCCAGCGCATGAAAGAACATATTTTGATCTGTCTTGCTCCAGTTTTAAAGCAATGAAAATCTGTCAGATTCAACAAAACTATTTTGGTTTAAAACTCTAAAGTTGCAGTGTGCTATGAGAACAGAGCTTGCCGTTTAGGAGCAGCTGCTTTGGAAATGTTAAAGCTGTAGATGAAAATACAGGCAAAGCCATGTAAAAGGGCGCTGGTTTGACCGAGGTTCTGAATGGATGGAGGGCAAGACTGGCACTTGTCACAGCTTGTATGTTAAAAGACAGTAAGAGTCTATTATTTTCTGCCTTATCTGAGAGAAGATAGCATGAATGCTTAGTGCTTTCTGTTACAATTCAGGAGCACTTGCATCTGAATAGTTAATATTAAAATGCCAACCGACCATGCAACAGCAGTGTATACTTGCTTAATTAAATACATTTCCTTTCCTTCCCTAAATTAATAGACTACTGGACCATAGCATGATTTATGTATCCTCTAACACTGGTTCCTCAGACACAAGAAAGACATAAATGTGATAGTGCAGACACTATTTTATCAGCAAGTGGGCAACTAGATATGGGCACAAAGCAGGAAATACTTCTATCATGTAATGATCAGGATGGCAAGATCCTTGTTCTTGTGTTATGTCAGTGTAGCATAAAGGAAAGTCTTATTTCTTTGGCCTCTAATATCAGGGTATCCAAAGTACGTGCAAAGCTGCACGCGAGTTAGGAGACCTACACAACCTCAGATACAGCAGCTTGTTTAATCACACCTGGCACAGGATCTTTATATCACATTTCTGTCAATTCTTTTTCCTGATACAGTCCTAAAATATAAATAACATTAGCCTGAATGTAACTGAAGGCTAGCCTGGAAGGTAATTTGGTCTATCAGGGGTCAATGTTGTATAGCGACATTCAGAATGCAACTTACTGTCACTGTCTTGTTGCTGGCAGTAGAAAAAAGAGCTACTGAACTGTCCTGCAAGCTTCCAGTCCCTGATACATCTGAACCCCTCTTCCAACAGCTGCCTTGTTCAAGTAAAAGGAAGGCCACTGTGAATTCCTACACTGTACAAAATAGGCTTAATTCAGATAGGATGTACCATGAAATGCCGTTGCACAAAATAAAGTTACCAGCAGGACTCATTTCTTCAGGCAAAGAGCACCTCTGATAACTGCACATGGATTTTGTACACAGCTCTCCCAAAGGAGAAATTTCCTGAACTTTCACTAAGGATGTCTGCTGGATGTCTGATGTGTGACCTGATAAACCAGGTTGCTCTCAGCAGACACTGAGACTGAGAGTCACTGATTTTTCTGCTCTGTATGAGCTGGATATTCATCTCCTGTAAGCACGAGATCAGAGTGGGGTTGCTGCACTCAGGGTAAGCAATAGTATTTTTGTCCTTGATTCTAGCACTCAGAGGGAGAACATATTTAGCAAAGAAAAAGCAGAAAGAGTCATTCTGTCATTTGAGGTCTTTGTTTCTGATACGTACTAGCTTGTGCAGAGAGGAGAGATGAGACTTTTGGACTGCTCCCCAATAATTTGTTGGGATTTCATTCTTTCCCCTTAAATGGGCAGGAAGGATAAGACTGATAGATATTTTCAGAGCACTGCTTTGAATTAACAGTTTCAGTAGCGAGCACTATTAACGCCCAGTCTGGATTGCACCTTCTGATCTCACCCTCCATTTAGGTGTTCTGAAGCCAGCTGATCCTTTTCTTTTTCTTCTTTATTTTTTTTTATTTCCTTTCACAGACCTATTCCAAAGGATTCTTAAACTATAAAAATAAAATTGCCCCCTATAAAATATAATTGGAGCTGCATTGTAGTTCAAGTGTCAACCAGATGCTGGGGGAAAAAAAATTAAAAAAACCAACAAATTCTTGGGACAATTATGTAAGTTTCTTAGCATGAAGTCTTGTCCAAAAGAGATTTGTTTCTGCTAAAACCTTGCTGGTAATTATTATTCACTCTTAAATGCCTTTTTGATAGCTTTTCTCCTTCTGTATCTACACGTTTTCCCAATATACTGAGGCCAAACATGTGTGTGTTCTGTAGGCTGGGAAGCAAATTCATAAGTGTAATAGGTATTAGGGCAGGCTATATAAAACCCTTAGTGGCAATTACAGTGACTGTATTTCCACCGTGCCTTAAAAGCCCAAGTCACCTCACCGAGCCAATGGATTTCGATCAGTGTCTAATAAATGCAAATTGAAGAAAATGAAGCCACTTAAGTTTGCAAATCCAGATCTTTCCATTGAGTAAAAATGTATGTGTTTTGTGCTAATTAGATACTCTGGGGTTTGTTTGGTTTTGGTTTTGGTTTTGGTTTTTTTCCTCTGTGGAGAATTTCAGTCCCTGGTTTTGAGCGGCTGCTTGATCCACCCAGCCTCGACTAGAAACATCTATACTGTTCGGTCTTATCCAGTTACCTACATTGAAAACAGCGTTAGCAACTTTGTTTACCTTCAGGTGATTGCAGCAAACCGAGTAAAATGTTTGACCTGTCATTGTTAGCATCACTGAGCTGGTGGCACGACGTGGAGATTGTGTGTTGGGTTTTATGTGTTTTATGGGGTGTTTTTTGGAGTTTCTGGGTAGCATTCTGGTGTTGGATACGGGTCCCATGAGATGCAGCTGAGAGGGGGAATTTTGGACTTCCCACTGTCTAACTTTACAGGGATCTCCAAGTGCTTTCCATCAGGTTGTTACATGAATTAGTACCTTGAGCAGGGTTAGTGAAAGGGGCTGTAAAAACAAAACTCGGCTAAGTGCTGGAGAACACTGAGCTGAGAGGAAACATTGGATAGACGTGGGATTAGGCTCTTGCTGCCCAAGTCCAATGACAATCTAAGCTCAATGGACAATATATCTGTTTTCAAATGTCTGAACCATGCAATAATTATTCTATTTCTTTATATAAAACTCTGATTTTCAGAGTTCTTGTTTAATCAGTGAAATCTGTTAATGACAACATTTGCGAGTTATGGCTTTTTGAGGTTCAATAATAGAGCTATTGATGCGTTGCATAAGAAAATATGTTGATTTGTATTGAACCTGAATACCTCCTTCTGTTTCTAACAGCAAAGCACAGCACAAACAGCCAGGCTTCTCCAACAATTTGCATTACCTAAGGTCAAAAATGTCATATAAAAATTTGGCCTGGAATGCACCAGTTTGTGCTTAGTGAATATCAATGACAAAGCTGTTTCTGTATTAAATATTTCTTGTAAAGCTGCACTAGCAGCAGTTTCAGAGTGCTTTATAGGCACAGTCAGGGATGGAGGGCTGAGCAATAATTCAGCTTCAAGGTGCTAATGGCATGAATAACCATTGGATGGTTGGAGTCCAAAAACAAGAGTTGTAGCCTGTGCCTGTGCAACAGGGGCTGTGCACCCTTTGCAACCTTTACTTCTTAAATACAGCAGCGTAGTTTACCGTGAACGATAGGTGGGTTCATAGAGCTTTGGAGAGCTGAGGATTCCCTCCTTCTTATTAAGTGATAGCTGACTCTATAGAGGCTCTGACAGAGGCTCTGAGTGCGTCTTGAAGTGCTCAGAGATGACCACAATGTGGTTTTAGTCCCTGTAGACCTAGAGTAAAAACTTTTACGGAGAGAATGTTAAGAGTAGGGGAATGTAAAAGGAACCTATGGATTTTTAACCTTGGGCTGCTTTTGAATGAACTTTAACAACAAGGGCTCGAAAACCACAAAGATATAGCTAACAATGAAGAAAAATCAGAACCACTTGTTTTCTGGTGACTGAGGTGCCTTGGTATCAGTGACGTGTGGATAGACGGACTCCACAACCTGTAAAGTTGTAAAGTAGGTATGTTTATTCAGCGCTGGGCAGCACAGGGGTAGTCCCACCAAAATCGTGCGCGCCTGCCTCAGAGCAGGACTCTATGGTACTCACTTATATATATGCATAAACTATCCCTGCTTTGTATTAAAATCAGTTCCCCGCCTTCCTGCTTTGTATTTAAAATGAGTTCTCCGCCTCCATGCGTCTGCACAGTGCCTCCTGGTAGTGGTCGTTGGGGGTCTCAGTGATGAAGTAAGGTGATCCTCTTCGCCGCTGTCAGTAACCTTTGCCCCACTTTGCAGGCTCAGATCTTCTCTGGAACTTGACCAAACCACAGAGCTGGTCCTGGCCGGCTTGGAATTGTTTTCTGGCCTTGTTTACATCCCACACAAGGTTCTAGCTTTATCTTTTACTGACTTATCAATATACCAGGAGAGCAGCGCTAGGAGAACAGTCTCAACAGTCTCAACAGCTTACAATTGTTTTACTGTAAAATTTTCCACTGCATCAATCAGCTGTCAGAAGTAGCATTATAACAGGAAGAAAAGTAATTAAAAAAAAAAAAAAAAAAGAAAGACACTAAATCAAACAAACACATAAAAGGAAATTGCTTTGAATGGGCAACAGTGTATGTTACATTTGTTTGCAAGTAGTTACCATCTACATGGCATACATCACCTGCAGCATGAATTCTAAACAACAAAAAGCAAAAAAGCAAAATCAGGAAAATACATGCAATGTTTTTAACAGGACTTCTTGGGCACTTTTTCATTCCATAGTTCTTAATCTTTGGAACAAAACAACTTGTAATTAGCCATGCAGGCAAGCCTAACTCTATCATATACTAACACTGGAAATACATTATGTTTCCATACACACATTCTCTTTGATGCCTGGGCTGTATTGCTGTCAGTTCATCCAAAACTTTGTGGATATTGGAGCTATAACACGTTAAAGATCCTTTCCAACCCAAACAATTCTATAATTCTATGAAAACAAAATCAGAAAACTCAGAGTATGCAAAGCAGAAATATTTCAGGACGACAGCGTCAGCATCTGCATCTGAGCTGGGCTGGAAAGGCGAAATTTAGATATGAAAAAGGATTTTGTATTACCAGATTTAATTATCATTCTTTTTACACACTTAAAATCTATGAATGGTGATTATTCTCTTGTTTCTTTTTCCTGGTTCCAAATATTGCTAATATCTTCAGTTTTCAGACACAAGCAACTATTTTTATTGATATGTGTAGGCTTAAAAGAATGTGTGAGTTGTGCACTAATGGTTCAGAGGTTTATACTGCAAACATTCTGGGGAAGGCATTTTATTAGGCTTAGTGTGCATAGCACACAAGTCTCTGAGAACCCTGGATCCCAGTGTTCAATGAAAGCAATTGGAATATAACATTTTGTTTAACTGGCCTTTGGGTGAGGCTGTCTTACACACTGAAATGCAAAACACAAATAGAATTAATAATTTTTTTTTTTCCACCTTCGCTAAAAGTGCCCATAATCCAACTCTTCTTTGTCTTAAAGTCTAACTATAAATTTTATGACAGCACACATGCCAGAGAGCTTTGCACATAGGCAGGTCTCTCTGTTGTCAATATCAGTTTGCATCGTAATGGGAAGTTTGACTGTTATCTTTAATACTTAAACATAAGTGGCAAAATCACAGCTCACAGTCATAATTTTATGAGTAGATTTACTTTTTCTTTAGATCTCAGGAAAATTTTTTATTTTGTTTGGATTGAGCTTTGAGTACCAGCTCTTCCGCACGGTTCATATTGAAATTCAAGTCAGCTCATTCATTTGCAAGTGTTGTGCCAGGGGCGAATGAACAGAGTATCTGGTCTCATACAAAGACTGGCCCATGAAGGGCAGTCACGGTGCTCTGCAGAGAAGCTGTGTTTCTATTCATATTTAACCAAAGCATTTCTGTAGCACCTGGCTCAGCCGCAGGCATGCCACTCTCTCACTTGCAAAATAGCTGTATCCTTCCCTTCCGCCTTCTGATACGCACCATGAACTGACTGGCAACCCTTCACAGAGGTCGTCCTAAAAAGAAAGAGTTTCTGAAAGCCACATCCTTGTCTTTTCCATCCCATAAGCTCATACTGTAGCTCAAACACAGAACAACAGAAACATAATATGTCCTCAAGACGGTTGTGATTGCCATGAATTATAACAATATCTCAGTATGAATCTATCCAGGATCCATTTTTTCCCCCCAGACACTCATGAATGGATCAGATAGAAACTCTTTCAAGTGTTTGCCAAGTGAATATAAATATGAACAGCTGGGGCAGGGAGGGATTTTTTTTTTTTCTGTTATGCATCAACATTTAATTGGTTTGTTTAGTTGGTTTGGGCTTTTTTGTTTTGCTTGTTCGTAGATACATGAATTTTAAGAACAGAGCTCTCCAGTATGAATAAAATATCTGGTGAGAACTGGTGATTAAAAGACAGGGTTGGTATTCAGGATATTTAGGTCCCATTCCAAGTTCCCTCACCTTTGAAAATCTCTTCATTCAGTTCCAAGCATATGCCCATCATCAGTCTTTCTCTCATTTTTGCTTTTGCCAATAGTATTTTTGACTATTCTCTTTTTCCCTATTTTTGTTCCATCTTGTTTCCCCGTTTGGCTTTTTCTGGCCATGCCCGGTTCAGGTCTTTTAAAAAATGGTATAGGAAAGTCTAAGGCTACTCACCATTTCCCATAACCTAGCGATTAAGAAACAATAACAAAATTACCCGGTAATAAACTTTTGGTTTTAAAAGCCAAAAGTTCTGTGGTTGCACATTAAAAAAAAAAAAANAAAAAAAAAAAAAAAAAAACAACAAAAAAAAAACACATATAGCCTGAAGCCTGTTGCTACTGGATTTTGAGAAAGTTAAGTAAGTGAAGTGAAAATGAGTTAAAAAACAACCTACGGAAGAGACCCTCACCAGCTGCATGCTCAGAAGATCTGATTACACGATGCTGGGAGGATGTCTCCCTTCATTCTTTCCATTTTTCTTATATTATTTCCATAAATGTCTACTGATGTCTTCCACAGATAAGAACTGGGCTCTTGATCTGAACAGCTATGGCAGTTTTACAGGTTTTAAGTACAGAAAGGTTAGAGTAAAAATGCACTGATCAAGGTGAGGAAGGTCTTTCATTTTCTTTAAAGACCTGCATTAAGAATAGGGAGAAATCTTGGGGGCAAAAAAAAAAAAAGAAGGAAAATTACAAGGCTCCACCAAAATATTCCAGTCATCTTGTCACATAGAAGGAGTAATACCTGGAAGAGGGTTTGCACTTATTACTTCCAATAAATTTCTAGTAAAGAGACCAAACTGAAGCACAGATATCCCCTCTCATCAAATGTATATCATGACTGGCCAGAAGCCATGCTGGAATCTTACTCAGCTGATTGAGCAATTCAGAAATCCCCATCTCTCAATTGGAAGAAGCAGCTTTAGGAACAAGAATGTGTGTTACTAGGAATTGCGCTTCAAATGCTACTACTTGGGCTTTTTTTCTTGTTTTTTTCTTACAAAGTATACATGCAGGGCCATACATATCCTGAACCTAATGGCAGAGCATGGTTAAAACCCGAAGTCAAAACCTGAACAGCCCTGATGAAGTTGTGCCCAGACTGTGGAATTTCATTTCACAGCACTTTTTCAGTGTTAGCAGGAAAATAGATTGTTTGGTTTTCTCTGTCTATGTTGAAGAGTATTTGAGAGAGCTTGTTCTCACTCCCACTCCCTGGATAGGCTGAGACTGCATTATACAGCTGACTCCGTGGCACCTATGACTTCAAATGTCTTACAAGAGGCTGTACAGGAGCAGAAAATCTTTTTTTCTGTAGTAACATGATTATCGGGGTGAACTTTTGTAGCACAAATAGTGCTTTTGTGGGGATAGAAAATGCCCCAGTAGGTTTCTCTAATCCTTCTTGAGAGAGACATCCTGGGGCAATCAACTCATTTATACATTCTCTACATTTTTTTTCCCCCTTTTTGTTGAAGAAAAGGGCTGGTTTGCTGCCAAGACCTGTTTAAGTGGTAACCTATGCAATTCATTCTAAAAACACTCATTTATCATTCCCAAATTAATCTTGTAACAGGATAGCTGCTCTTATTTTCATTGTCATTTTGCCCTTTGGATAAGAGATCACAAACACAGAGATATCCAAACCAAAGATTCTAGAAAGCATATATATAAAAGAGGGAAAATAGGAATGGCATTTCTATAATTATAAGCAGAAACAAGTAGCCATACATCTTCATTTCTCACATATCACATCTATTAATAATAGAATGAAGTGTAATTTGTGCTGAATATCGTTCCGAGTCCTGTGCCAGAAGCATAACTGTTTTCAATGAGATTGGTAGTTGGGAGGAAAAGGCTTTTTTTAAACCTGCAGTAAACACAATTTATGCAAAATGATTAAAATATGACATATTCCATTTTTTCTGGCACACAGAATGCATTTTGACATGAAAAGTTACATAAACAATGAACAGTTTAGTATGTAACTACCGTACAGAATTTTAAAACCATACATGCACGCTGTTGTGAGTGTAGAAAATAATGTCTTGGCACTGGCAAGAACAGCTTGCTACAATGAAAAAGTTATAGATGTAACTCTTTTACTGTAAGCCTTTTTCAAGCAGTGTCTTGTAAAAGCATTGCAGACAAATTTAAACTAAGGGTCGGGGTTTCTGTGGCAGGTTTGGACTCTCGATTCTTCCTTTTTTGGGGAGGTGGGTGTAAAATTTTATGGGTTCTGCTCACACACTTAGAGGTTTTTCTCTCAAAGGACTTTCTTACAGAGGAACACACTGCAAAATGTGTGATTTCTGACACCTCTCCTGTTCCCAGCAGCACAGGCCTAAATTTATGTTCTCTGTCCTGCATCCCACTCTGCAGGGACATGAAGAAAATAATATCTTATTTTTCCTTCATTTCCCCCCACCCCCTTTCCCTTCATGCACTGACATGTCTCTTCAATCTGACTTTCCTTGTCTTTGGACACTGCATACCTCAAAGTGTTTTGAAAAGACGGTTCATCTCCTTGTACAGTTGGAAGGACAAAAAACTAGAGTTTTTCAACCACACTTGAAAGTAGGAAACACTCCCAAAGCCCACTAAAAGCAGTGATTCTTTCCATTGACTGCAATGAGCTTCAGACCATGACCTTGATCTTCACTCTTCATTGTTAATTTTTTTTTTAAACCTAATTTCTTCACTAAGCTATGAGTTACTATTCTTTGAATGGTTTATGCAAACAAATTTATGCTCACGGATTTCGGTTTTTTAATTTATTTTTAGAATTTTCTTTCTTTATCCATCACTGGCTGCTCACTGGTTTGTCTGTGATGGGTCACTGAGGTCAGTGGTACTTTTTCTGCTCCATGAATGGAATGACTCAAGTGTCTGAAAGAGACTAATGACTCTAATAGCCAACAAAGGATGAATTTGCTTATGTATAAACATCCTTGTCTGTATGCCAGTTAGGACATTTATGCACAGTACATCTATTCTTCAAGCATAGGTGTATGCAAATTGAAATAAAGCTGGGGGGGAAATGGCAAATGGAGCTTACATCTCAGATGGAGAGACTTGGGAGCAGCCCAACTCCCTGGCGAGAGACTGCATGGTATAGCAGGCGCCTCCGGTCCCCCTGTCTATGCCCTGGGTTTCCCACAAAAGAAAATTGCTGCGGGTCCCATCCAGCCTGCTTGTCCCAACAAGTCCCTAGTTAGGATGTTTGGAGCCATACGACTCCAGGGCACAGCACCACACAGGCCCACAGGTCACATTATAATGAGCTGGAGATGATCAGAGAGATGTAATGGACAACTCCAATTCCTGCAAACAGCTTGAGAGTGGTTTTGGTGTGCACTAGAAAAAGAAAAAATAAACTTAAAAGCAAAAAGCTTTCAGAAGGGTTCCTATTCTTATATCTCCCTACAGTTGGAAATGTTCTGAAACATGTTTTCCTATCATAAGGGTCAGCTTTACAGTATTTTTTTCTTCTTCTTTTTTCCTTCTCTCATCAAAAAGTGACCTCAGAAACCTTCTCATTTAAAAATACCAAAAATATTGAGATGCTTCTGTGAAACATTCTAGCTTAAATAGGCTGGAATATATTGACTAAATTCTTTTTGTGTGAAAGTATTCAAATTATTCTTCCAAAATTGTTCTTCAAATTAAAAGATTAAAATGATCATTTTTCAATCTCTTGTGTTTTTTTTTCTTCTGTCTTTATATAGTTTGAAGTATTTGTTTTGAATGATTTGTTTTCTCAAACGTCTGATTTCTTTTATTAAGTGTATTCATGAAAATGTTACACACAAAAAAAAAGAAAAAATATTAGATATCTTATATTAGACCGTATATTGGGGGGGGGGGGGG
>VXBW01004281.1:1388074-1420225 GCA_013400375.1 Thinocorus orbignyianus
CAGTAGCAGCAAAGCAAAAACTGAACACCTTCCATTGAAAAATTATTTGCATTCATTCGGTCTTTTCTGTCTTCTCTCTTCAATGTATCCTTCCATGTCTTTACCTACAGTCTTGACTACAGTATATTCTTTTGTCCTAAGTCACTTCCTTGGTCAACCATGAAACAAGAGCTGGAACTCTGTAGCTCACATTTTAAAACTTTCAAGGGCTGTGCAGGTTAAACAGAGCTTTTAAGAAACAGAAACAGTGGCAGTAATGCAGGAACCACCCAGGTGAGACCACCACAGACCACCTCATGCCTTCAGCTAAGTGCAGCACTGCCGAGTGCAACCTTCTTGCAGAAACAAAATTATGCCCATTAGTGCTTAAAGTCAAACCTGCCACATCCTAAGATCTTTTTGAAATCAAACATCTCTTTGGAGTGGAGAAGAGTTTTCAGAGGTAGGTAAGAGTGTCAGCAGTGGAACTATCATCTCCCATTGCCCACCAGCATGACATTTGCCTGCTTTTATAAAATCATAGCACAGTTTGATTTGGAAGGGACCATAAAGGTCTTCTACTTCTAAACCCCTGCCATAGGCAGGGACACCTTCCACTAGACCAGGCTGTTCAAAGCTCCATCTAACCTGGCCTTGAACACCCCTGGGTATAAGGCATCCACAATTTCCCTGGACATCCTGTGCCAGTGTCTCACCGTCACACTAAAGAGTTTCTTCCTGATATCTAGTCTAAATCTACCCTCTTTTAGTTTAAAATTGTTAATTCTCATCCTATCACTACACTTCCTGATAAAGAGTCCCTCCCCATCTCTTCTGTAGCCCCTTTAGGTACTGGAAGCCTGCTAGAATGTCTCCCTGAGCCTTCACTTCTCCAGGCTGAACAACCCCAGCTGTCTCAGCCTATCTTCACAGCAAAGATGCTCCATCCCTCTGATCATCTTCATGGCCTTCCTCTGGACTCACTCCAACAGGTCCATGTCCTTCTCACAGCACATCCAAACCAGTGAGCTCAAGAGACTCAAGCCCAGAGCTCCAGTCCAGGGAAAATGTTTAATGTAGATATTGCCACAGCATGTCTTTTCTGTCTGCAGCAGTGGTGATTACAAGCTTCCACCCACAGCCTGTTTTAATGACAGTATTCTGGAGGACAGTGACGCCCACAGTTTGGTACTAAGTCGGTTGTCAGCTCTCAAAGTTTCTCACAGAGTTTAGCTCAGCTATTTAGGGCTGGTGAGATCATGCTGTTTAATAGACCAGCGACTACATACGGATGATTTACCAGCACTTTGGGGAACCACAGTTTCAAAATCGTTGAGCAAAGCTAATCCCAGGACGCGATTCTGGCAGGTAAGATCGGTCACTGGAATTGCTCCTGTCTAAGAGGTGCAAAAAGCCTTGATTAAAGCAGTATTTTGTGAATTTACTTCTGTACCACTGTAATGACTTCATTGATGTCTGCAGTAATGTATGGGAACGAGAGAACAAACGTAACTGATTACTACAGAACTCAGCTCTGTCATCCGCACTTTCAGAAACTTACACTTTCTTCTTCTTTGGTGCCTGATTTCAGTTTATCTAAAGCTGCCTCTTTCCTCCAAGCCTATGCTGTGATTTGTCTGTGACTAGAGCTGTGAAATCCCCACAAGAGGAGATCTGCCTTTCTGCCAGGGTGGGTTTTGGTGGCGTTGTATGAATAAAAAGCTACAGGAGCCCTTGTGGTACAAGTGATTTCTCACAGGTTGCAGAGGGTGGTCAGTCATGTTGGGTATTGAGAGAAGGGGACCTCGCTGGCCTGAATCTGTCTTGTTAGCTGTCCCTGAGCCCCAGACATGTTTGTGCAGGAGGATCAGGGCAGGTGCCTGTGCTCCAGAGGGTTCCCTTGCTGAAGCCGCAGAGCCGCTGTATTTGCCTAACACTGTGTGGTATAGATTCCAGCCACGGCTTGGATTTGTGGCTGGGCTCGGAGCCTGCAAAGTGAAGGATTCAAGATTTGGCCTGGGTCTGTCTGTGTATTTATATAATGACAGAAAAAGCAAATTCCTTACAAGCAAATATGAGTCAAAACAAAAACACTGTGAAGGTCAGCTGAGCACAGCAGTGAGATGATGTTATCCCAGCCACACGTTCAACTCTTGAGTTGCCAGACCGGCCAGAAGAACTCCCGGCCAAAAGTCCTGCGAAGATGCCAGCTGGGAAACCACCCACCGACACCCCAGCTGGCTTCTCAAAACAACTGGAGCCTCAGTGTTTGACAGTCAGCTCCAGGCACAGCTGCAGGGCATAGCCCAGCCAGAGAACATTACCAAGGGCTTCTCATCGGGTTTTCCAACAGAAATACTGTGTATGGGCAACACTGCCATAAATCCTAATTTGTAAGGATTTCCTTTTTTCACGAGAGAAACAGCGATGTATTTAAGGCTGATTTTTTTAAAATTTTGTTTTCTTTTGCAACCTAGCTGGCATAACATTAATCCAGCAAGTCAAACTCTGTTTTGGGGACTTTTTTTTTTCCTAAATATATTGGCTAGTGTCTTGATTTCAGCCAAGATACTATAAACAATTCGCAGACACAGATCCAATCCTGAGTTAATTAAGGTTGATCAAAGCTTATGTGCAGTTCTGAACTCCTAGTGCTGAGGATAAAAGCACTGAGGTCTTTGTTAAGGATGTACTGTCCTTGGAAATATATATCCCCCCTTATTGGTTTGAATTTAATTTAATTTCATTATAACCTCATGTCTATAAATGCCCTTTCATTAAGTAATAACAATCTCTATGCAACTCTTCTTGGAAAAGTTTTGAAACTATCTGGAGGCGTTCACCATAAATGTGTATTTCATTTTTAAAGATGTAGTAATACATTTGTTATAGTCATTTTGAGAAATTACACTGCATTGTGATCACTTTTATTGTAGGAAGACTTCAGCTTTGACCAGTCCTATTAAGTCAGGCACTGTACTTAGGGAGATAGAGTTGATACAAGAACAAGACAAGCAGGAAATCCTGTCCACACTCTACAGGCAGATCACAGAGATATCAGGGTTAAATCTAGAACTAAAATCTAAAATCCTGGCAGTAGGACTGGCTGGCTGTGAGCTTCTCATCCATTCTGGGGCAAAGCATTTACACCTGCCACCTACACTTCCATTTCCAGGTAAACAAGAAAAACTCCTGCCAGGTGGAAGAGAATTTAGCAAACAGCAGCTGGATATCTGTTGCAAATAATTTGCAATTTGCATGCTACAGATTTGCTATTCAGTATAAAGCAAGCTGAACAAATTCAAATCTCGACTTTTAACAGTTGTTTTGTTTTCCAATGTCATATAGAGTAAGCTGTCAGTGCACCCAGTGGGTACCAGCTTTGTCTCTAAACCAGATTACCTTTAATTGATACAGACTCTTATTGCAGAGGGATGACACTTTCCCATCCCAGGTAACAATGTCAACTTGTTTTACAGGCTTGCACTTGCAGTAGGCATTACCCAGAGTCATTACCCTCTGCACCTTCCAAACAGGTCTGAAACCATGCTTGGTTTTATGACCTTCTAACTTTTCTAGGCCTAGAACCTGTTTGTTCCTGAAAGATTATACACGGAGTATTTGTATCCTCTCCTAAGGAGACTAGTTTTGTCTGTGAGGGCAGAGTCTGGTGTGGAAAGGTTCTGTGTTCTTCCCTTTGATGAGACAAGCTCTCACGTGCAATACTCCACAAAACTGCTCTTTCAGTTAGACACAGTTGTTGGTGCTTTGCCCTGATTGTAGCCATCTCCTAGTTCTGTCTATAAGCATACTCATTTCAGGACAGCTACTCGTTAAACCTCTGTAATACCAAATCAATAATGTTGTCTGAATACAGTTCTCTCATAGAAGTGGGAAATGGAAAATCCTAGGCCCATCCTGCCTCACTTCTCATGAACATAGTAGGAAACCTCTCAAAAGATAGCAAAACTTTTTCATTATCCTTTTATGTCAATATGCTAAATTATCAGCCAAATATTTTGCCTTTCTTTTTCTTCACTTTTCTTTGTGTGTGAATTTTGCCGATTTGGTACTCTTTAGGACAAAGGTTTCTCCTTAGACTATAACATTTTTAGTTCCTCACAGAGCCTTCTTTAGATGTAGAAGTAACCTGTTACTCTTTTCCTATTACTGAGGTTGCAAGTGAAAGTGGAGATTTTGCAATGTGCCCCTGAGAGCGTGATAAACATCTCCAGACTTATTCCAATAGGCCACTGAAGAATCTCTAGACCAAATCAGAGTTTCCATTTGCTAACCCTGGAACACAATTTTGAGCTGGGAACTCAGAAGCAGAAGGATTTTCGTTTCTATCACCAGTCTTCTATTAGTTTTACGGTCAGGAGGAAAAAAGAGTATAGTAAAATATAAAGCAAAATGTCAAGATTTATTGCCTGCCTGGTTTTTTTGTTGTAATGGGAGTTGATCAAACTGGTATCGTGTGGAAAGCTTGTGCTCACAGTTGTTAGAGAACCAAAACTCTTGGTGAACTTAGTGTTCTGCCTAGAAAAGTACTCTCTACTACATGGCTACTATTTCATGCCTCTCTGTAGAAGTGAAACTTCTTTTCCATAATTGTTGAAGCAACAGAAGTATTCTCCTTCTCCATTGAAAAAAAAGAAAGTCAAACAAAAAAAACATCAAAAAAAAAAAAAAAGGATGCCATCACTTTCTTGACAGCATTACTTAAGTAGTTAAGAAATTGTAAACATTTTTTTAGGCTATATTTAAGGAAATAAACCGGCTCCTTGGGCTTATATGAGTTTGCAGGTAGAAAGAGGGATTCTGTTACTATCTGCTCTAGAAAAACAAAAAATCACTAGTGGAAACATGACACAATGAAATGTTATGTTATGTCTCAAATTTGAAATAGAAGGAAATAGCATTTTTTTTTGTCTGATATTTTCCCGTCTAATCTTTTCAAGGAAGATGGCTTCTGCTGCCTTTAAAATGAATTTCTGGTTTTTTGCTTCCTTCTAAGTGGCTTATTATCTATTAGTTCTCTCATAACTACAGTCTGTGAAGACAGCTCTTTATACATTTGAATTCTTCAGGTATTTTAATTGGATGTGTCTCCAGTGTGGTACTGTAAGTATCTCATTTAGCATCAGTGGTTTAACATCCTCTGGAGCAGAGTGAGCCAATGACTTAATTAACTTCCACTTGGGCAGTTATCTACGCTGGGAACCTGCAGGAAGTATTATTCTATTTGAGGGTGACAAATGAACGTACATGAGGTACCACACGCCACCCAGTGGGAGATCTGACAAGAAACATAATTTATTTCATTAGTGGTGCCAAAATGGGCTTTCAAGCTGAAAACCTAAATATGTAGCAGTGTCTTAGGAGAAGAGGAAACAGCATGGGCTTTGTCTGAAATAATTGATTGTGTACAGTTCATAACATATATTTCCATGGGAAAGTTTAAGTTTAGTGTCACTCTTCATCCATCATACTGGAGTTTGTTAGGTGTTAGCCTAAGTGGTGTATAGAATAAACAGTCATAAATACTTTTGGATTTGGTAATATTTATCAATTACATTATGAAAAATAGATTTAAAAGAAAATAACTAACTTTGAGTCAAAATTAACTTTGGTGTTTTAGAAGGTATTTATGGTTGTTCTGAGTATTGTAGATACCAAAACATGGCCACAGTCTCAAAGATACTTGACTTTCTTCAGATTTATTGTAATCTATAGAGTAAAAGTTAGTGGCAGCCCCTAATTACCCACAGAACCAAAGTTTCCTGAGTGAAAACTTGAGATCAAAGGGCATGAATAATAGCCTTAAAGGCATCTCCCCTTACACAGGCTACTCTTAGCCCCTCTGCTGTCCTTTGGTATAAATTAAGCACCTTAGGATGAATAAAACATGAAGCACAGAAGGTTTAGATTTCACAGAAGATGAATGGTTGGATTATTGATGGGAAAAGGAGCATGGGAAAGTATAAACCATGTAGATCTAAAAATTTTAAACTCTGTAAGCAATCACCTCTGCTTTAGTAATTTTTTAAAAATTTCTTTTTCATCATGTTGTCCAAATCCTTTCTGTCGATAAGGCAGCTAGGTTGTTCTGTGTCACTGAGCCGCACTTTTAAACAAGCTCAGAAGCCTTTCACAGTTCATTCTGTTGATTTCAGTGGGCATATGACCAGGCCATAAAACCACAAGAGCAATCACTGGTTGTTAAAAACCATACAAGCACTTACATTCAATTATAATGAAAAAGGTGCATACCTCTTGTGTCTCATGAAACTCAGACTTGAAGGCTGTTTGCTTCCTCATATATATAGCATGAATCCAGTTCCTTCCTGATGTAAAGTTCATTGCCTTTCACTAGTGTTACACGTGCTGTATTTAATTCATTTCATATCCTGCCATGGTATAGATGTACACAACCGTAGGAATTAGGGAAGCAGAATCAAAATCCTTTCTACTGTAGATGTTTGTTCATAAAAAAAGATTTTGCAGGTTGAATGAGTGCATGAAGCAAAAGCTGTGTAGTTGTTTTGAACAAATTTCTGTATTTGCTTTCTATGAAGAATGTTTCCTTTGAAGGAAAAAAAGAAAGAAGAAATCCACAAATTAGTTACCATTCTGGGAAATTGTAAAATTAAATGTTTCTCCATGAGCTGTGAAAACAGTTGACGACTCTTCTTCGCTATATTTTGTTGGGAATAAAAATCCTAAGTTTTTGAAATTTGAACATTTGAAAAATTACTGCTTTCCTGCTTACCTGTATTGAAAACAACCACACTCCGGTCAAATTCCCAAATCAGCTTCCGTAGCAAACCAAAGAGATGTCTTTTTGTAATCATATCTCATTAAATCCTACGGTCCAGCTATCAGGTCAGTCATACAAACATAGGAAAAAGGGGGTGACATACTCCTTCTGCTTGATTAACATTAGAGCTTTGAATGAAGGTCATCCACTTTCCGGGAAGTTGAGTCAGGCTTTGTCTATTTTGTCCTCTTAAAGCTGTTCCACTTTTTAGAATACAATTAAAAATTCATTGGACTGGGAACAGGAACCCAGGTGCCCCACATCCCTTGGGAATGGACTAACCACTGTCTTATAGAGTCATTTTCTCTTACTCTGACTGGCTCAATAAATATTAAAGTATTTTATGCAAAGCGAAAGGCCTTCTGTATGAGAAATGGAGAAAAAGTGCATTCAAAGAATACTGTAGATTGTGATGATTACAGCAGCCTCAGGGGAGGTGGAGACTCCTGCCTTTAATCCTTGTTCTGAATCAGGAAAAAGAGTTTTGAATCTCTCCCCCTTCATGTGAGATTGTGCTTATTTTTAGAAACTGGATGAAAATTGAAATTTTAAATAAGAAGGTGTACCGAAAAGCCCTGATTCTCCCTGATTCTATCTCCCTGAATGAGTTTCCTGATTCTAAGTGCAGAAATAATATAATTTTAAAAATTGTAGTGCTAAGATGTGGGGAGTGGGTATTTTTGTTGGTGTTGCAATTTGGCATAGGCTTTTTCTTCAGTTTATTTATGAAAAAAAAAACTTAGTGTCCTAAACAGTTTTCTTTTTTTCTTTTCTTTTCTTTTTTTTTTTTTTTTTTTTTAAAGAAAACAAAAAAAAAATTTGGTTGCTTAATCATTTTTTTTTTTTTTTTTTTTTTTTTTTTTTTTTTTTTTTTTTTTTAAAGGATAAATAAATAGACAATCAACTAAAGACACAAATCAAAAACACTTCCATGCTTTTCTAAGCTTTTGTAATTTTTCTCTCTGGCCCGTTTATTTGAAGGAAGGCCTGTGAGTCACAGGTTTTTTTACTAGATTATAGACACAAAAAAAAAATCAAAAACTGGGATCCTTTTTCCCCCTGTGAAGCAGGACAGGAAAAAGTACCATTTTTCAAGCAGTTTTAATCTTATCTCTGAATAGGTGTAGTTATGCTTAAATTGTCAGGTTTCAGGAAAACTTTGGGCTCCCAAAGCTGATCCAAAGCCCTCTGAGTAGGTGACAGTCTTTCTGTTGACTTCAGCTGTCTATGGAGGGGACGCTCTCAGAGTTAAAACCTACTGACTGAGAATCTGTGTCTGTGTAATCTAGTATATTGAGACAGAGGTTTACAGGAAGCAGAGATACCTCAGCGTTATCTCAATATTACAGAAATCCAATTAATTATGCTTTTGAAGTAAGGATATTTTTATTTATTGTGTGGGTTGGGTTGTTTTCTTTCTTGTTTTTTTTTCACTGCTACATTATGGACATAACATATTGACATTGAGGACACTGTAGAGGCTAATGAATTCAAATCAATACAGGCACAATGAGCCAGGCGACATGCACACTCAGAAACCCTCAGCGGTCAAACAGTTCTAGCAAACAAAGCCATTTTATAACATATCGGCCCACTCTTTGCATCACACTGTGGCATAAAAGGGTTAGTCAGTTTAGGCAATCATGAAAAAATAAATCTCTAGGAGCAAATATTCTCACTTACAACCGTTTTCTAACAATAAGGCCATTTCAAAAGGAAAGGGAGTTCCCAGGTCATTCTTATTAAGTGCTTGACTGATTTATTTTAACACAACTCTCCCTTCTGATGGAGCTGGGAGAACTGAGGTATGTTTTTCCTCCAGAAAGGCCTGCTTTATGCTGTGCTGGGCTGTTGGATGGGGAGGGTGAGTACTGTTATCCCACTGCATTAGTTGCAGCATACTTCCATCAACATGGGCAAACTGCTCCAGAAAGGAGAATTTGCCAGCTTGAATCCACTTCTTTTCTGACTCTCCCTAACTTCCAGAGTCTGCCGAATGTCCCTTTAGGAGCAATTAGGTGATCGTTGTCCTTGTCCTTGCAAGCTGGATAAACTCTTCGCTCAAACCACTGCTCTTTTCTATGATGTTTATTTAAGGAACAATTTAATTCTGCTTCTGAAAGCTGTCATTTTTTTATCTGCCTTAAAGCATTTGTGACATCTCACAAAGCCAGACTGTATTGAGTATCACAAACAGAATATGGGATATAATTCCTCACCCATATTATATACTATATCTTTTGGGACTCCAGTTTTTGCTTTTAATTACATCATTATCCTAATTATCTTATTAATGTCCTCTGGTGTACGCAGCCCTTTATGGAAGAATAAAATAAAGGCTTTTTTCTTTGCTTCTAATTGATTGTTCAGAAACTATTACACTAATCATAACCATTTCACTGTTATCTTCTGTTTTCCCCACCTGTTTGCCCATATCCACTTCTCTCCTGCCTTACCCTCAGAGCCGAAGCTTTCTGAGGCAGGGTGTCTTGCAAAGCTTTGAACTGTATTTGTTCCTAATTGGGATGTGTGGATGGTGGAACAGTTATAATGATAGATTTGTTTTCCAGATTATCAATAATGTAATTATGTCATATTAAGTTGTAACATTTTTGCCAATGCACTTTCTTACCTTATAATCTTGGAGTGCAGTTTAGCATTTCCAAGGCAATTGGGAGCAGCAATTCACGTATTAATTTAACAGATTGATAAATAGCAACAGAAAGAATTTGGGTATAATAAAGGCAAATGTTTCTTCCTTTAGTGGCAGACATTCATGAGCTCAACACACTTTGCAGAACACTGAGATATGAAACCCTGAAGAGACAATTTGATTATGTATTGTCACCCCAATTCATACTTCTCATTTCTCATGGTTAGTTCAGGCCCTTCATCTA
Organism: Thinocorus orbignyianus; assembly: GCA_013400375.1. NCBI lineage: Eukaryota > Metazoa > Chordata > Aves > Ciconiiformes > Thinocoridae > Thinocorus > Thinocorus orbignyianus. The sequence continues at coordinate 1,397,771 of VXBW01004281.1, forward strand.
TTCATCCACACAGCACTTCTACACCCCTTGTTTATTGTCTTTCTTCATTTATTCCTGCTTTGCAAATGTGACATTTTAACAATCTTGCTTAGGAGGAAATTATAGATCAGACTAGAGGGTCACAGTTGGTTTTTTTTTTTTCTTCCATTTTATTTATAGCAAGAAGAAATATGAATTGAAACTCATGTTCATCAAAGAGAGAATTGGTTTGAGAACACTGGATGCTGGTTTCAGTAGTAAAGGAGTACAAGCTGAAAATACGATACAGCTGTGCTGATCTCTTTGCGATTATTTTGAAAAGCTGGCTATCTGCCCCATCTGACAGTCTGTGAACATGGCAAATAATTTAACATTCATACTGCTCCTGTTTTGGCATAATATATATGAATCATGTGGTCACCACTTTCCAAATTGGTAGGAGATCAGAAAAGAGTTAATGACTAAAGTTTTGGTCATGACTTGTTCCACTGTTCCCTAATAAAAACCATTGTAAAATGAAATATCAAGGCATAAAGGACATTTTGTGTCATGACTCAGAAGTCATGGAAGACTTTTCTAGTATATATTAAGGAGTTCATTTCTAACTTTGGAAGTTTCCTGGAGAATTGATCATCTGAGTAGCCCTGAATGGCAGGCATGGTCCAAATATTCATGGATTCTTCTTTGACTCCAGAGGCTTCTATGCTACTGTATAATCAGCCCTTTACTATTACTCCTAGTGAGTTGCAAAAGAATAGGTCATATTTCATCTACGGTTCAAAAGGCTATGGAAGGTTTGCAATTAGATTTTCTTAAATCACAAATTGCCCATTTATTATTTGCCTGGGCTTTTTTAGTGTAGCTGAAATACGTGAGAAGGGCAGCGCTTGTAAGGTTACATGGTGAAAGGATGACTTTTATCCTGAGTACTACTCCAGCAAAGATTATGTGGCCTGGCTAGAGCCCTGGGATTGTTTCTAGCTGTGGGTTTTCATCACACTTACATCACTTGTGTTAAACAAGGTTGAGTGTGAAAATTCCCCTGGGGAGTAGCGCTCTTGATCCTAAGTCTACCTGGGCACTGTGCTTATCTGCATGTCATTTCAGAGCAAAGCTGATAACCTAATTAGACGACATGCTGGGTGATTCTCAACACAGCGGTGAGCCATATCACCTCACCAGTTCTCCCTCCATGATGCATCATTATCTCTGAGCACCTGTGTGACCCCAATAGCTGACTTGAGAGGAGCTTCTCTGTATCAGCATCGCAAATTGGCCCTGTTAGAGAATCATGAGTTTCAGCTTATCTGAATTTTACCTTCTGTCCTTTTTTATGGCTGAGCCAGCACAAGTTAAAAGCAGGGGTTTGTGTGGAGACAGAGCTAAAGTTAGACTAAATGTCAAGTAAACTGGGAGTTTTCACATCAGGAAAAGCACCAAAGTTCAGTGAATACTAATCCAGATCTGGCACACATGGCCTGTGTGTCAGTGCTTTGCAGGCAGATACTCATTTACAACATGAGTTGCGTGATCCTTTTGCTTGTGTTTGAGGATCCTGTTAAGCTGTATGTATGATCTCAATTACAAACATGGGCAGAAAGGGGTTGCCTCTATGTACATTAGCACAACATCGAATTTCTTTCCTTATCTGTCCCAGTAAGCAGCTACAAGGAGGGAGTACAAGTACTACAAGTAAGAGAGAACAAGGAGGGAGGAACTGATATCACCAGCCTTCCTACACCCCATGGAAGAGCCACCTTCCATTTCACACTAAAGCCAACAAGCCCACGATGCAATATGCACCAGTATCCTCAAGGACATCGTGGGAATTCAAGCTAACATTGTCTCATCACTACCCATATAAATGTCTCTTTATTTCGTCAAACAAGGTCTCTAGCTTGCTCGCTGTTGGTACAGAACACATGCGCTACACCTGCCATACATTTGGCATCAAAGGCATCATAGAGCTTGTGTTCCAAAGCAAACAAGAAACTGAGAGCAAAACACAGCAATCAAAAGCAGACAGTGCTTCAACTTGATGTAATGTAAGAAACATGAATTTGTGACAAATACGCTGATTTTATTTTTGTCTTCTGGTGCTATACAAGAACATTCTTTTGATGATAATTTGAGCAAACAACAAGTCTGTCAAAACTTCTGTAGTCAGAACAACAGGAGTTGGATAACATTTTTGGCTTGTGAGGTTGTTTGTTTGTTTGTTTGTGTTACTGGTGGCAATTGGAAAAGCTCACATTATCCAAAGCAATGGGAAAAATTGTCAGCATCTCAGCAGTGCCCAGTCCCCCTCCCAAAGGAAAACACTCTTCTTACTCATCTGTGAAAATTCAGACACCTACAGCCTTGATTTGAGATTTGTCAACTCAATTCCTCAGAATCAATAATGTTGTTAAGGATTGCATGAGAAGCTTAAAATCCTTTACTCAGATTTTATCCAGTGAATACCCAACCTGTTTTACCCACCTGATCTACCTCTCTCTCAGTTGCATTTACCTGTCAAAAGTAGAATAAAACAAGCACAGGAAGAAGCACAGTCATACAGTAGGCATTAGAAAGATTTGAACAAAAATGGGAGCAGCATGAATACATGAGAGGCCATTTCAGCTTCCCTCTCCAGCAAAAGCTATGACTGACTGGAAGGTTAATAAAAGGAGGTAATGGCTTGCAGCTTAGTCACTGAACAATTCTTTGAAGTTGTCTTTATACAGAGATTTTTTTAATTCATTAGTTTGCTCTGTTAACATTTCCCTTCCAAGATATCATATTAGCGTGAAAATAACAAAGAAAGAATCACCATGAAGCAAAGGTTTTATGACTGCAAAATTAATCCCCACGGAAAAATGGAAATCCCAGCTGAGATGGGCAAGAAATCAGTAAAAGTACTGAAGTGATAGAACACCATTGGCAGGGCAGGAGTTCTTGACATATGTAGTCTACACAAATGCCATTCAATTACGGTGGTGGAATTTTTTGTCTCCAGATAGCAAAGAGAGGAGTAAGGTGCTATCCAGTAAATGAAATGCAATTGGTTTCATCTTCAATACACTACCTGGTAAATCATTATCAAATATGATACACACACACACATTAAACTGTAACCAGACCAAGTGCAAATACACTTTATAAAGCCTGGTTACAGAACAGAAGAATGGGGAGAATATGTTATTTAATGATCGAAAGAAGCAAAGATAAAAGATCATCAGCGATTTTTCACAGCAGGATAAAAGCTCCAACTAGATGAACTGAAGAAACTACTACCTCAATGATTGCCTCTGTTGTGTTTATAACACTGCTGATGCTCTTCTGATGATGGAAGCAGCATATGAGCACACTTTAGACTCTTGGATTACAAACCATTTTTTTTTTTTAGAAGATGAGACATAGCCTTATATGAGAGACTAAATGAAAGGTCTTTAAGTAACATAAGAATAAACTCTAACTGTTTTGGGGGAGATGCTTCTGTGTAAATTTAAGGGCTTGAAGACTCTTTCTCAGGAATATCAGAGGCAACAGTCCACCCATCTACATCACCTGCAAGTGGTAATACCTGTCAGTGGGAATCAGAGACGCAGAAACTGATTCATCCTACAGCAAGATGCTCATCCTGGTGATGTTCATGCTACAGGAAGACAACTGGGAAAGCAAATTGCAGAAGGAATTGGAAAGGCAAGTCAGGGTATCATCTTTCACTAAGCACTTCTGATGTTCAAAAAGGTGTAGGAAAACTATTTAGATAAATCTTTTTTAAATAAAGATTAAATAGTTCTTCTGGAATTAAAGATTTTTATTTTCATATTGCTCAGGCTCCTCTACTGCTGATGTTTTGGCCATGAAATTGAGTATGTTCATCTATTTTTTGTGCTTCTCTTAAAATTCTCTCATATGGGCAAGAGAAGAGAAATAAGGATATTGTCCTAGCTCTTTTATGGCTTTATTATTATCCTATTCCTCCAAAATTGCTCAGAATCCAGAAATGTGAGTAAGCTGTGCATCGTTTAGCTCCTAAGATTTTTAATCAAGCATTTGATAAGACTTATTAGAAATATAGAACCCCATGTCTTCTTTTCAAAGTGAAGCATTAAAAAAAAAAAANAAAAAAAAAAAAAAGAAAATCATTTGCATAACACAGAATTTCAAATATTTATAACCACTTTTTCGCTTATATTTTATTCATTAGTGGTAAATGCTCTAAAGTGACCAGCAGCTTCTGACATGCTGTCCCAGAAATCTTCATGCCTTCCCGTTGGGACCATCAGTCCCATTTATTTTTGGTTATGCCATGCCCACAGGTTTCACTGTGTCAATTTACTGCAACTCTTACCCAAGAGACACTTCCTTAAGGGAAGTGACCTTTTTAAATGTCTATCCAAGCTTTGTAAAGATATCACCCTTTCTTCAGTATGTCAGTTTGGAGTGACAGTTTCATCCAAAGTATGTCACTGGTGACCATTTATTCTCACAACATATTCTCACTTCATTTTCATAAAATGGTGACTTCACTTGGTGGCACCAGGTCAAATTTGTTTTGTTTTTTTCCTAACTGTCTCTATGCTTTTAGTGTCGGGTCTGACATTATATTAATGTTTTCTTTTCTCTGTGGAACAAATAGGGCCCCGTGTCAGATTCATTGGTAGCACTCCACAAGTTAGTCACACTTAGCATCATTAAGAGCGTGACTCCACGGACCTTTTCTGAGGGGTTTTTTTTGGTTGTTTTTTTGATGGTGGGGTATTTTTTTTTTTTATTTCAGCATAATTTTCTTGCTTACCTATAACATTAGGGATAATACCAATTAATTCTAAACCTGTATTAAAACTGCTTAAAATAGCATTAGCTAATCTATGGCAGAATTTACTATGTAATAGATTTCTATTGGAAGTAGAGCTGGTTTAGCAAAAAGAGATTTAGTACATAAGGCTACATGTTTAGCTGCAGTATTTTCTGCTAAAGTAATCTCTAGGGAGTCAGCATTCTATTCTAACACAAGTATATTTGGCCTTGCCAACTTAAACAATATCATCTATGTCTGCTTTCCTTCAAGGTGCTGATTTTCCTCTATCATTAGTATGACTTTATCGCTCTTTCACTTAGTTTTGGCTCATGTGGTGATCCCTGCCAATGTTCTTTATTTCACTGTTCACTTTGGGTTGTTATAAAGTATTTTTGACCTTCCTCTAAGGTGGTTTTGGGCCATAAAATGACTTTTACATATCCTTTCGAACATATATTCCTGTAACACCTTAGCAATTGCCAGGTTGGTTCCCTTAAATAAAACCCTGTCTAGGACGGAACAGTCTCCCTTGAAAAGCTCTTGGAAAATTCTGATCCTGCCATTCCATGCTAGTAACTTTGATGGTTTTCCACAGTGTTATCTCAGATGTAGCCCTGGCAATCTCAGACCACATCTAACCTGAGACCTGATGAGTTTGTTCATGTGTTGACAACTCCATAATCTAGTAATGGACATTGTTCCATTGCATGTTTGCCCAGACAGCGTTACTTTAGTTATTAAATCTTTCTCACTTTTTTATCAGTTTGAAAGTGTAGTTTTGTGTCTGAAAAAATAATCATTTCCAGGCTTTCAAACACTGGAACAGTTTGCCAGATCCCCTTCTGATAGCAGTAAATAATGTCTGACCAATTTAATTTTTAAAGGGCATAAAAAGAGTTAGAAAGAAGGATGTGAGGCTTCTTATTTCCATTGCTTAAGGTCAATGCCTCCTTTTGAGCAGACTGAAACCCATTTTTGGTTAGTGGTTAGTGTGGTTAGCGTGATGCATGAACCAGTGCCGATCATTTTCAATCACACTACTGTAAGTAGACTTTGCCAGAGCCTTAACTTAGAACTTTCATAGAAAAAATTAGATTTCTGCTTTCTGGCATAGTAGCTATGTATTACTGGGTCTTTAAATAAACTCATCAGTTTCAGATGGGTTTCTTTAAGCTTCTCTATGATAACCATTAGATTTTTTTTTTGAGCAGTTTAACTTAGGCAGCAAGATTTATCACAAAATGTCCCTGTATGATTTAACACTGGGGGGAACTTGGGAAACTTTTTTGTTGCATCAGGCATTTTAGTGATGACTTCAGCTTTATTACATTCTGCACACATACCTAGTTGTGTTAAGGTCTCCACTGGATATGTTATGTCTATTGTACAGAAATTGCATTATGGTTATTCAGATTTGGGCCACTATCTCTGTTTCTTTTCAAAATTCCAGCAGCTCAGAGCTGTTGGACACGACTGTCTAATATTTTATTTTGTTTTTCTAAAGCAAAATATTACTTGGGCAGGTCTTAGTGTTGTCTATAGCATAGATGTACAACTTGTATTATATAAACCAGCTATGTACAGCCTAAAGAAATATATCATTTAGTCCCTGGCCTCTGTGTATGTTTTCTCTTTTCCTGGATAAACTGGAAAAAGTCTGTAAGCTAGAAGGATTTCCCAGGTGATGCACTGGTCCAGGCCTCTGCTTTCCTCAAGAGTCTCTTAGGTCATTCTCATGTCATGTCATTTAATATGTGTATAATGAATGCAACTATTATTTTAGAAGTGTTCTGTGAATCCATTTTTCTCAGGAAGGACAGTTTTAAAGAAAGTGTGCTGTGTTTTGGTTCTAAACTTGCATAATAAATCTGATATTCCTGGGATGAGTGTACAGTATATCTGGAGAATGACTGTAGTGCACTGAGGCCTCTCATTGCCCATCTTTTAGCTGCTGGTGCTACATCATCTCAGTGGCAGCAGGTATGTATATTCAGAGGTAGCCAAGAAAACAGTAGGAGAAGCAGGCAGAGAGCACTATGAATTCCACCTTCTTGAAATGCACTTTGCTTAGCATTATTCTTAGAATCATGCTAGGGGAGTAACTCTTTTCACTCCAAAATTGATTTTTACTACCCCAAAACAATGTTGGGAGGAAAAATTTAGGCAAGACTTAAGCAATCAAAATATATGAACACAGATATCACTAGCAATTATTCTGTCAGAGCTTAAAAAGTTGATTTTCTTCTACATTTATATTGAAAAATCCTCCCTCACTTTTAAAAGTTTGGCGCTCTTGCTCACATGTTCAAATGACTTGTAAGTCTCACTGTGTAGGGTGGGAACACTTTATGTGAAGCCAAGAACTCCTCCTTCAGCTACTTTTTTCAAGTGTAACTATACTGGCTCACAGTTATTCTATCTTTTTTTTTTTTCTTTTTTTTTTTTTTTTTTTTTTTTTTTTTTTGGCTCCAGAAGTACATGTGATTCCTTTATGCTCATAGGATTTTGGGTATATGTAACTGCAATATGCAGGCTGTTCATGGCAGAAACAAAAGCTTCATGATGGCTGAGAGGAGGCCTCTATCTCTACCTTCAAAAATTAGAAGTGATTGGATGGGGTTTTTTTTCATGTATCAACGGCACTATTTGTCACCACTTTGATCATTTTGTTGATGTGTTCAGTATTCTTCTCAGGTATCTCTTGTTCAGGTTACTGCTCTTGCATATGGCAGGCACATTATTTCTCCCCAGAGTAAGTAGGATCAGACGTCTAATCCTGCTGTTTTTGATGTCCATATCTCAGAGCCATCTCCACAAGCAAATGGACAAAATATCGTTTTGTTGGGGTTTTGTTGTTTTTTTTTTTTTCCCCCAAGTAATACTGTAAGACAGCTTTTACTCAAGAAATCAGTTTTCCATGATATACATTATTAATTACTGTTACTCATTGCATTAAGGTGATACACAAAAACATCACCTTCCAGTTGTATTCCATCTTGCCGCGTCCCCATAGAATCAGCAAATGGTTGACATAGCTTTTAGTCTGCATCTAAAAGCATGTTGCAGAAAGCCTATATAATATACATTTTAAACACTGATAACTAAAGGCTAAAATTTTTCCAAAGCTCTGTAGTCCTTCTCTAACAAAAATGGTGAGCAAATTTCTATCATTGCTTAAATAACTTTCTTTGTAGAGAAACTCAGCTCTGGTTCCAACAGATGTAGACAGAAGACAGAGACATTTCTTCGTTGTTGATTCTTTTAACCATTCTCCTCCCCAGCCCTGGAGGTCATTCACCAGTGGTCAGTAGAAATGCAAAGCAGGAATACAGAATGGTAGAAACACTGTAGAAACAGACAATCTATATATAATTTTCTTTTCCCCTGAAGTGATGAGACTTCTCATGTTCCAGAGACATTGGAGAAATATCCTCACTTTTGAAAAATAGTTGAAATGGGATGCATGTGAAATGTTCCTCATTAAAATAATAAATGGTGAAGCTAAGCTAGTTTTTGAAAGGAGTTTATTATGCGCTGAAGAATGACAACCTTTTAAATACATAGAAAGAAGCAGCATATACATAGCAGTGTATACAGTAAATCTTGTCCCATTCACTAAGCTGTGTTGTGGATGCATCGCCTTCTGGTAATACAGCGTAAGACAGTCCCTATGCTTGTGCAGTTTTTGTTTCTCCTTTGACAATCAGTGTTATGACAGAATTCTTTGTCGTGTGAACTGTTGTCCCAGAAAAAGTACTCGAAAATCCTTTAAATGGTAAACGCCATCTGCCTTGGCCAGATTCCTTAGCTGACCGACAGATCTGTAGCCCATATTATTGGCTGTTGTGACTTGAAGTTTGTGTTACTTATTTATCAGCGTTATAACATTAACCTCTCCTGTTCCAGACACTACTGGTATTCTGGTTTACACATGCATAGCAAACAGTTCCTTCTGACTGAGAGGTGTCCTAACATAAATTGCTGAAATGAAATTACAGTGCTTCCACTAACTCCCAGCTGCCGTCAAGGAGGCAGAATCCTGCTGTTCTCTCTAACACAATTTTCTTGGTTCCTGAAAAGAGCTTTGATCTGATACTAGCTGTGGTAGTAAAAATTCAAAATCGGAAGTGGATCACAGCCAACTCTTCCACTTGTGCACAAGATAAGTATGCCATTAACCATGTCTCTTAAAGTTAGTTATTTCATGCAAGTAAATGAGTTCAAAGCCCTCCATTTACTGCTATATGATTGTAGATATCTGCTATCAGGTCTTTGCTGGCTAAAGCTGGGCACTTGACAGGGAGAGAAGTGGAGTTTGCAGTCCAATACAGTCCATGAAAATACGCTGTTTGTAAAATAATATATGGCAGCTAACAAAAACATATGCTCTCTTTCCATTTTTTCTCCCACTCTTTCTCTAAGTATATCTGAAGCACAGTATTAGCTTCAGTCCTCTCCTTTACAGGTATGTATCCTGACATCGTGCTTTCCTCTGTTAAATTGAGACCTCTCAGAGACAAAAGATGGTGCAGTGTACTTAAAACTCACATTGGACTGAATTTATACCATTTCATGGGAAAGTGTCTTCATCTCTGTATCTCTGTTTCCCTCATCATTTGACTAGTTCAGATTTTTTTCTTTGAGAGAATGTACAGGATATAGTACAAATATCAGCTTGAACATTAATGCAGTTACTAATCACAAAATTCTCTGGGAATAGCTTCAGTTTCTTTCCCCACCATATAAACAGCCTCTGAAATCAACTTCACTAGGTTTTGGTGACTTTCATCTATCCCTTTCTCCATTCTTTTCCCTCCTGCCTCTGCTGAGGTTTCCAACCAGAATTCTCAGAATTCTCTAGAATTCTTCAACTAGAATTGTTTCTGTGATGTGCTGCATTGAAAGGAGTAAGGCTTGAGGAATGAATGGACCTACTGTGCAGTGGAGGACAAGAAGCATACCCCATGGGTGCTTTTTCCATTGGTGACAGAGGTATGAGTTCACACATTTTTAGCATGCACTGATAGACTGAGTGTTCACACAGTCAGATGATGTGTAACAACTCACAGTTACACAGCTCCGTATCTCAGAATTCATCCTAAGCCTCAAAACATACAGCCTACTGAATAGTTTTAACATTTTTTATATTTTGGCTACGTGGTTTTCTCCTCACTCTGTTTCCATACATCCAGAGGTGTTTCTATGCAGGTAATATTAGTGCCATTGATGGCACTAATCACTCCTAATGATCAAAGGAGTTTGTTAAGTCCCACTTACTGTGACCAAATGCTTCTTGTGGCCTTGCAGGTAACTCCATGCACCAAATCTTTCCATGTCTTGTTTCTGCCTCTTACTAGCCTTTGGTGCTCTAGCTTACATGAATGCAAAGGAAAATACTTCACAGAAGATACCAGAAGTCCACAGAGAAAAACGTTCTATGTAATTTCAGGTACTGAAAAGAATCATAAAATGGTTTAGGTTGGGAGTACCTTAAATATCATTGAGTTCCAACCCCCCTGCCATGGGTAAGGATACCATCCACTAGACTAGGTTACCAAAGGCCCATCTAACATGTCCTTGAGCACTTCTACGGATGGGGCATCCACGACTTCTCTGGGCAACCTGTTCCAGTGTCTTACCACTCTCATACTAAAGAATTTCTTCCAGATATCTAGTCTAAATCTCCCCTCTTTCAGTTTAAAACTGTTAGTACTCATCCTATCACTACACTCCCCGATAAAGAGTCCCTCCTCATCTTTCCTGTAGGCCCTCTTTAATTACTGAAAGGTCACTATATGGTCTTCCAGGAGCCTTCTCTTCTCAAGGCTGAACTCTGTCAGCATATCTTCATAGGAGAGGTGCTCTAGCCTTCTGATCATGTTCATGACTCTCCTCTGGACCCACTTCAACAGGCCCATGTCCTTCTTATGTTGGGAGCCCCCAGAGCTGAACAAAATACTCCAGGAGGGGTCCCACCAGAATGTAGTAGATGAGCATAATCCCTTCCCTTAACACGCTGGCCATGCTTCTTTTGATGTCCAGGATGTGGTTGGATTTGTGGGCTGCAGGCGCATGTTGAGAGTTCATATTGAGTCTTCTTTGTTTGTTTACTTGCATACTGAGACTGAATAGCAAAGAATTTTGAATAGTTTGATTCCCCAATTTTAAACCCACCAATATTGCCTTCCAAGAGATTTTCAGAAGTGGTAGCTAACTGTACATGCCTCCAAAAATACCTTTCTATGAAAAACATCTTTCAGGACACCCATTATTTGAAATTCAGGCTCTTTAATTTGCTTCAGATGGAGGCACTCAAAACTAATACATGCTTATGAAGATGATGGTACATATTGCACAAGAGCAGATGTGTCAGAGCGCGCTATGTAACACATTTTTCAAGGGCCAGCAAACGTAGTTAATGGCATGACTGTGTGCATCTACAGTGTTTTAACCTAGCTGGTCAGTGATTTTGCCTGATAATGAGTAAGGAAGAAAACTGTTTAAAACAGCAACAGCAATAATAATATCAGTATAGGTCTTTTTATTCGAAATATCAGAAAAAGATAAGTAAAAACTAGTCACGCGCACAAAAAAAATATCTAGGATGTTTTATCATACAAATCAACACAAGAAAAAATTAAAAGGTCAAGTGCGTGAGGATGAAATAGCGTGCACAAAAAGCTTGCAAACTATTTCCTAGTCTCCAGACTTGAAAGTGGCAGAGAAGAACATGTGGCAATTACAGAACCATTTTTACTGCTTTAAAACAACACAGTTTAATTGGTTTGATATAAACATTGAAGCATATCTCAACTATGAGCAAAGCAGTGTACTCAATCATGTTACTTTTAATGGAAATAGTCTTGAAAATAAGTTGGGCAAAGAACGTTTGTCATAACTGCTGGCCTAGCAAGTCATGCGAGCACAACTAGATAAATAAGGTAATGTGTCCTGCCACTTGAAACTTAATCCTCCAGTGTATTTCATTAGAAGGGTCTTAATCTTCCTCTGAATGTCTCCATCTTAATGAGAATGAGACTTGCGTTTGGCTGGAGCCCAGATCAATTTCATGCAACAACAACAGTAACCATCTCAAACTTATCCTTTCCAGTAATTGAACTATATAATATATTAAAAAAAGAAATATACAAACAAGCAAATAAGTTAACAGTCTCTATCAAACTATAGTTTGAAAGTTTCGTTTCAGGAGTCTTGAAAACATGATCAGTGAAAAAATACAGCTTTTGAGGCAGTGGCTGTTGCACATACAAAATGTTGGAAGAGATTAGTGAAATAGGTTTTGCATTTTTCATGCTGTTTCCACAGGAGATGTGCTGAAAGCCATAAAGATATGCTTCTTTCTCCAACTAATTTATTTCACATATACAATAATTTGCGGTCAATAAATCTAGGATGGATTTCCATGGTAAGGCATTGGTGTGGCAAGCAGAATGGATAACTTTATCCATAATGTGGTTGCGGTATTTTTATAATCAGTTTTGTAATGTGATATCACTGGAGAGTATCATCAACCAGTGTTCAATATTAAACAAAGTTTTCCAAAGCAACACATGCTATATACTAATTCATGTCATCAGAGATCCATCTTACGGTGTAAGAGACTCATCTTGTGTGCATATGGCTTTCAAGGGGATGATAGCACAGGGAAATTTGCTTTTACAGTTGTATAGCTGGCCAGTCCAGATGGAACATTTTACCATAGCAGGACATTTTACCAAGAGGAAAATAACTCCATCACCAGACAGATTTCTCTTGACTTAGGAAGATAAAACTTGTGGAAGTGTGGGAACTTCTGAGCTCTTTAATGAGAAATAACGACTTTAAGATAACAATTGCAGTAGAGAACACTCACAAAATATTAGTTTATTTCTTCCACCTGTTGGTTTGTATGTTTAGCATCTTGTAAACAGCAAAATATTTGTGGAAGTGACTTCCTTAGAAATACCTATTAAAGAAAGAAACATATTTAAATCCAGTCATTTAAACAATTCAGAGTTTAATACTTGTTTAAAAAACAAATTACAGCTCAAATCTGTGTATAATGGTCTACTTAAACATGAATCTTGGACACTCTGGAAATCTTGATCCTGCATCTGTCTGAATTAGTCATCAAGCTTGAGTTTAGGCATAGTCTGCCATTTTTCAAGTGTTTTCAGCTGTCAGGAAGAGAAAGCTCAGGCTACCCAGCATCTGATAACCTGTTCCCCATGATTCCTATTTTTTTCTGAATGTCTTTCTTTAAAGTCTGAAGTGCCTTAAAAAACCAAAAATTGGCTCTCCCTACTCTCCCTAGCTCTGGATTGTGCTGGCTGTCCTACCCATAACAGAATTTCAACACACATGGGTGCAGATCCAGCAAAGCATGTGCATAATTTGAAACCTATGAATAACTCCAGTTAAAGCTGCCAAAGATGGTAGGACGAACAGAGAAACCACTGAATTTCAAAGAAAAAATACAGGATGAAACTGTATCCTCAAACATAAGACTGTAAACTTTAGAAGGATACTCACTCAGCACCTGTCAAGATGGTTGTTGCTTTTCAGGTTATTCTCACAAAGCATTATGGTATCTGAAATTCATTGAAACGATTCATGAGAAATATATTTGCATTTGATTTTCCTTTTCTTAGGCTTCAGCTTGTTGCAACTTTTAACTCCTGTGGGAGACTGGACTGAATTGTATACGTAATGTTTTCTACTTCAGCAAAATCATTAGACTTGCATAACCAAGCATTGGACAGAGACTGGAAATATTTCTAAAGGTCAAATCATAAAACTGTAAACTCCGGAGGGAATTATCTCTAGGGAGTTATATCAAGTATACCACTCCCTTGTATGAAAGCTTAATTGATGTCACTTGGTTGAAATTATTATCTCTTGAGCTGAAAGTTGATATAACGTTATGTAAGATATCAGAGTAAAAAGCATTTTTCGGATCAGATTTTAAGCCCAGCTTGTAGTGTCTCAACTGGCCATTGTAAAAATTAGTATTATGTCACAAACAGAGGATTATGATGTCAGGTGGGGAATAAGTGCAGGAGCAGATAAATTCTTAAGAAACAACAGCGATTCTGTTTTAAAGAACTGTCTTCAGAAAGAAAGAATGAGAAAAGAAGTACAGGGAAATAGACTGCACAGAAGAACATTTGTTTCCAAATAAGATATTTCATAAAGTTTTCCATAAGGTGACAGCTGCTTTTTCAAGCACTACATTCTGTTCTCCCTTACATCAGCGCGAATCCAGAGGAATTGCATTTGAATTGCTGTTGCTTGGGATTGACATCAGGGTAACTGAGAGTAAAATTTGGCTTTAACACATTTTCTCAGAAATAGAACCCATTTATTCCCTTCAAAATAGAGAAGGGGGAATTACCACACATCAGATGACGTCATGTATCGTTCAACACTTCGGAAGAAAAATGGAGAGCTAGATTTGTTTGAAGTCTGGGGTGCTGGGTTTTTCCTCTTCTTCTCCTTCCAATTTTCACAATTTATTGTGAAACCACCCGCTTTGCTGAAGCACAATATAGACCTTTTGGGCACAAGGGAGCTCTCCTAACAGTTGGTTTTGCCATCATAATAAACCCTTTAAGGGCACTAATTCTAGGCTTCGGCACACAGTTCTCTGTCGTTAGCAACGTCACGCGAGGAGTTTTCAAGGCACTTTAACAGCAGTGAAAAGGGACTGTTTAAAACAAAATTGTTGGCAAACTTAGGTCTGAGGTGCTTCAGATTGGTAAAGGCTGGGCTTTGTATGCTTCAGCTTTTGCAATTTCATGTAAAGTCACCTTCTTGAAGTCACCATGTTTTTCATAACTTTGTCCCGGGGGGGGTGTGTGGAAGAGAGAGTGAGCTTTCAGCCACTAAAAGCAAATGACAAGTAGCTTCAGAACCTAAGTACTCACACACCAACCTGCTGTCTTCATTTGTATTCAACAGATGCATCATTTTTTCCCCCTCATTGCCTAGTCTGTGTCGATCAGTATAAACAATGGAATTTTTGTGTTTATGAACATATTCTTGTTCTGTTTCACTTAAAGGTAAACACGAAAGAAATTTTTTTTAAAAAATGAAAGGAGAAAAGCAACCTTCATAGACATATATTTAAAGATTGCTATGTAAAGCTTTAAAATATACTCTAGAATTTGGCTGAGAGATTCATGAAACCAGTAGATGATGCATGTAAGTTTTAAACAGAAATAAACAACAACAACAAAGACAAAAACCTGAGGGATCCATCTGTGAGATATTGCGAAATGCCAGAAAAAATGAAGATGGCTAATTATGCTAATTTTATGTTGTACTATTCATATACAACATATATTCTATGTATATACATAGATAGTGTGCATGTACGAGTCCAGTCTTTTTCCATAACTATTTTGGTATAACATAAAATATGCTTTAATTAAATTAATTTGCATGTACAGAATACCTGGCTTATTAGTATATGATTATTTTTTTTCCTTCCTACTCTGATCACAAGTCACTAAGGTGTTTGTTGCTAAGTAGCTAATTCTGGTCCAGAATTAAACATTTCTATTGTCATGGGAAATATTTACTGGCAGTAAAAGCATCTTTGTCTTCCGTTCTCCTCCAGAGCTGGGATTGGGGCAGGCTCTGAGATAGCAGAAAGATGTTATACAGTGTCAGCAGATCTCCATTACCCTATGATCTCCAACAGGGTGTCAGGCTGCTGTGGTGCAGTGCTCCTCCCCACATCTGCCCATATGTTTCCTTTACCACTTTTACCACCTCTACCACTGCTGTTAGTTCTCAGTCCCCGGCTGAGCTGCTCCAGGGCGCTCTGAGCACTGAAACTGCAGCTTCATGGCCTGCTTGGAGAGAAGAGAAAAGCGGGAAGATGGGTTGCAACTGCTCAGACTTAGGTTTGACTGCACTTTCACCAAGTCCAAGTGCTGGTGGAAAAACTCATTATAGAGTCAAGGATGTGTGCTTTATTACCTGATGCTCTTTGTAGTTATGCTCTCTGTGCACATATACAAATGTCAAAGCAGCAAAGTATCTAAAGTATCTCTAGAATGCCTGAGAAACAGAAAGTGAGCTGGGTTTTTGGTTATTTTCCTAGAGAATTGCTCTAATAGTATATGTGAGTGCATATGTTCAATCTACATTTGAATTTCCAGACAAGATTTATGTGACTCACTGGTTCAGCTCTATCCTAACTCTGTTTTAGATTTCAACACATCAGGACAGAGAAGGAATCTTTCTTTCCATGCCTATATTTACCTGCCTAAAATATCATGAACTCTGATGTCAGAGAAACAAATAGGAAAATAATGTAGTGGGAAGGTTTTCTGAAACAATTACAAATTCAGTCCAGAGCAGGGATAAAGTTTCCCTCCCCTACTAAAATCCCTATTCACTGGGGATTCAGAGAAGGAAGGACAGAGTTAGTTAGTGCTTTCTTGAAGCTTATTTTCCTTTGAATTCCTCCTCTCCTCTTCTAGCACACACTTCTATGTATTCCTGACTCTAAAAGCATTCACAGAGGTCAAATTATTGAAAGTTCAACCAAGTTTTCCTAAGCTATCACAGTTTACCTACGATTCCTGGTTTCCACAGACTGAGTAGTGATTAAATAGCTATCAGTTTTGGCATCAGAAGCCATAAACTGACTCTTTAGCCCCTACATTTTGTGTCTTATTGTTTGATCTTCCAAAGACAATCTGCACCCACACACTCTGTTCAACGGAATCAGAGTTATAATTTTTCTATGAAAAGAACATCCTCATTAAAAAGTTTTTAACTCTGGAAAGTCAAATAGGGCAGATGTATGAAGGTGACAGCCAGCGCTTATGGTTTTGTTGGTCTTATGTCTTTGTCATATACTAATGAACCACTCAGCACAAGAAGGAAAAAAGAAAACCACAAAAAAAAAAAAAACCCAGAGAGAAGAAGAAAAGTCCAGAAAAGAACAATGATCATAGCAGATGTTGCATACGCTTTTGGTTTGTGGTTTGCTGTAGTTCACCTGGACTATTTAAAAGCCTGTGATGAATGTGTGGCACACAAGATAGTACTGTCTTTCAAGTCTTTGACAGTCAGCAGTAAAGGTTACTAAGCAAAATTACATAGGGCCAAAAGGTTGGCCATGATGGATCCCAGATACAATAGACTGGGGATTTTCTGTATACGGAGTGATAAGGAGGGACTTTTAGGGCTGACAGGAACGACTTGCATACTGTGACAAATGAAGAGGTAGGGATGGGACTGTTGGCACAGTATGTGAGAAACTGAGGATCAATTTTTTGTCGTGTTAATGTCTTGGTGTGTGGCCCTGAGCAAATCTCTTGAGATCAGACCTCGAAATGGTATACAGGGACTAAAGATGCAAACCAGAGCATAAGAGAACCTTCAAAGTCAAGTAGAAAACCCTAAAAACCATATTTTGATACTGATCTATGTCTTATTTTTCTTCTTTGTAGTATTTTCTTGGATTTTCTACCACAAAAATATTTTAGGTATTGTCGGTTGTTCCAATTTGGAAAAAACTATGGGTGATAAGAGCCAAAACTGGATTTGAATGCCAAAATAACTGAATATGTAACACATTTGTGTGTAATACACCTTGCAATCTGCTCTTCAGCCAGCAATGGGGAAAAAAGGACAGGACTGGTTTACTGTCTACATTTCCAGAGATCCACCAACCATTAAATATGTTGGGTTAGAAGAGCAAGTCATTCTGCAGCTGGTCATTTGGGAGGAGACCTTCCAGCTTGATAAGATTCCCCTCAAAAAAGTTAAATGTGTCAGGCCTGGAATAGAATTTAAGAAGCCAAAAATTTCATGGCTGCTGTTGCTTTGTTTTCCCTTTTATAACGATTTCTCTTAAATTGGCTTCTCTCTGAAGAATTAAAACATCAAATATTTCTTTGCATTTCCCTCATCTCCTGTAAAAGAACATATGTCCTTGCCAGTATTTCCTCAACGAAGGCCCAACAGCCAATAAACATAAGCAATCAGAGGGACGGAAGTTTCTGTATTTGAAAGTTAATAGACTTGGAACTTTTGTTCAATTTGGATGACTACCCCACAGTTAATCCATTGGAAACAGAAGCTACTGATTCATATGAGGAGTTGGGGAAAATAAGCTGTTCATAACTCTTATTAATATCACATGCCTGGCACTGAGCAATTAAGGTGCGTTTCTTACCATGGGTCTGGGTGTCATGGTTGCCATATATTTGTGTATGAGATGAGCATTAGGTAGCAGAGGGCAAGAGAATAGAAAAGATTTGTTATGGTTTGAAGAGCTATCTGAAAATGCTGCTGTTCAGACGGGCTTACAACCAGTCTACAGAACAGGATGCAAAGAATATTTTTGAAGAATTTGATGAGGTGTTTAATAGACCTGAAAGCATTGTGAATAAAACACATCATACTGATACAGATCCCATTATGCTGCCAAAAGTACAAGTATCATATATAGTACAGTCTCATTAGTCCTGAGAAATGAAAGAAAAGCTGATTGTGACAAGATGGTAAGATGCAGTGTTGTTGAGAGAACGCAGATACTAACTGGCATGGTTAGCAACCTGATCACATGCAATAATAAGAAATGTTAAAGATTTGTGTAGATTCGGGAGATTCAAATAAGGCTACCAAAACCAACATAGCCCAAGGGAGCGCTGGGGAAAGACATGTCTAGACTTCCAACAGCAAGAATATTTCCAGATCTAGATGTAAGCTTGTGATTTTGCCAACTCCAGCTTGATAAAAAGTTAGACTTAAACTCTACACCTTCAACTCCCTTTTTGTGGATACATGTTTAAGTAACTTTGCACTGTGATTGCTTCAGAACTTAAAAAGTGCCACTCCACAGAATTTTAAATCCTTTAAAATCCAGGTGGAAGTAGCTATTTATAACCTCTTGAGCTAATGTGATAATCATCAACATTGTAAAAATAATAGCTGATATCCAGTTCAGCAGGTCTGGAAATCAGAAACATTTTTCTTCACCGTACAGGCCTTTTACAGGTTTCTTTTTTTTTTCCTTCCATAAAAAAAAAAAAAAAAAGAGGAATGACTGCATTGAAAAGATTCTAGGTTTAGATTCTTGGAACCTAGAGGTAGAAATTCATAACATGTTGCCTTCAGAAATGAGGCCAACATCCCAAGTTCCTCTCCATCACTGCTTTCCCCCAATGCCAGTTCACAATCCTTTCTGCTCCATTAGCTGGTGCATGCACTACATCTGCATGAAAAACAACTACTTTCATACCCCCACAAGGACTATTTTTAAACATTCTTTTTCATCATGTTTCCAGTATGACCCCACAAAAATTTTGTAGCGTCCCAAGCGTGAGAGTGGCAGCCTGAAGACTAAAAGCAAAACGCAGTAGCTGATGTCTGGATCTTTGTAAATGGGATTTTGCTTCTGAAGTCAATGTGTTGTGAAACTGCATCCTGGGCTTCTCACACACCACATGACAAATGCACTTATAATTGGGCTCTAGAATGATCCTCCTTTTGGGCTAATAATGATTCAGTTATTCTAATGCACATTACACGTATCATTGTGTATACAGCTGGAGCAATTTCAAAAGGACCCTTTGCAGAATTGTAAATATTCTGCTTATCAAGCAACTCACCTGCTACGGAAGAAAATAGCAGGGAGCGTATCTGAGTTAAGATTTCACATTTCCTACAGGAGTGTGTTCTCTAGGGAGGTTTTTAGCAATCAGACACAGTTTGAGAGGGCTTTTTTTCTCTGATTTTAACCAGAAATTGCACACTCAACCAAAGAAACCTTCCCCTAAAAAAATTACTGGATTAGTACTGCATATCAAAACCAGATTCTGGTAATTCCTGTGTAGTTCTGAGAAGGACCTGATCACGTCAATATAAACAAGTAATGACTCATCTAAAACACAGGAAACGATTCTGTACATAAGTACAGTTTTAAAGCACACTAAAGACTTTCTTAGAGCAGTTAAGCTTTCAAGATCTGCTAAGTATAAATATCACAGCAGCAGCAAGAAGATTTGAAGTAATCATGAGTCAAGTAACACTGTTTCTGAGTAATAAGAAACACCAAACGATGCCAATAAGTAAGTGACTGAAAGAATAAAGAAGAGTAATTCTGCGTGGATGGTCAACAGTCCAGACACATCCAAGTATAACCTTTTGTAGGATCTGTCAATGTGAAGTTGCTGCACATATTGAAAGGTGGTATAAAAACCTCCAAATCATAACGCCACACAGCATGAGACCAGAAATGTTAAACAGAGCCCACAAGTGCTTGTCTGGCTTTTAAGATGTAAAACACTATATAGAATATCATATAAATGCCTTTACAGAAAATAAAAATAAAATCTGCAACAAATATGGGAAACGATGCAGAAAAACTGTTGTTCCTTTTGAACTTGCTGAGCAATAATGGAATAATTAATTGAGCTGACAACTGCGGTCTTTTTTTCTTCAGGAGAAGGATTTTATTTGAAGAAGTGAGGGGCATTTGGATTTTACTTTTCCCCTCTCTAAACTCAGCAGCTAGACCTCTTTCAAAAGACCAAGGTGGGGGGGGGAGAAAGGTGAATAGATTGTCATTTGAAAGTGAGTTGTTGCCCACCCTAAATTCCCAGAGCTGACGTTTCTGGCACTTGCCATAGAAGCCTTGGCCAAATCATCCCTTCCAAGCAGAGCCCAGTTTTGCCTTGGCAGAAGCAACATATGGCAATGGGTGTCTTTGAGACACAAAGCCTCTTCAGGCACCACTGAAGTGCTGCCATTGCCCCTCTCCATATAAGGGGGTGTAGCATATGCTATCCTGACTAGCTGATTAGCACTACTTAGAGCTAAATAGCAGGAAGACGACCCACAGGATCAGTTTCTACCAGCCTCTGTGTCTTTAAACTGGCACATCCCACAGAAGAAGGCAAAACCTGAGTGGTCTCTCACACGAAGGACACAAAATGATAGTCTCTCTCATCTCTTCTGAAACGACGCTGTATTTTGTCTCTTAAAATGCAGTCTTGGAAAAGTTAGCACTCATTGTATCTAATCCATATGTTTTCTGGGCAAAATATATATTGTCTGGGGGCTATGATCTATTTATTTGGTTGCTGGAAAATAGTCTTGACCGTTACACATTCATTCCACATTAGAATGATAACATTTTAGCGTTATACTCTCTTTTTCATATAAGAAAAAAAAAATTGTCATGCATTCTTTATGCAACTAGAAGTAAATTGAGTGTAACAGCATCATTGTAGAATGAGGTGCTTTATAAAGTTCTAAGTATGGTGCATCTTTTGTGTGTTGTTTCTAATTGTTTGCTCAATACAAAAGGATAATTCATTAGGCCAGTTCTCCAAATAATCTCAAAGTGACATGAATTCCTTTGCAGAGTGAATGTCTGTAGCAAGTAATCCATGGAAAACAGACAGGCGTCTCTTGTCATTTTCGAGCTCTAATCCACTGCCTGGAGCATGAAAATGCTCAGGATAACAAGTGTGGGAATGACCAAAATCAACATTATTTTTAGATTTTATTTTCTTAACAATGCTGCTGATCAATAGAATTGCTGAATCTGGCAGATACAATGCCATGGGATTAATGAATTAAGCTCAGGAAGCAGAAGAATTTGTTAAAGAGGAGAGGGGAAAAGCCCCTTCTTTTCCACTGGTGTGTGAACATTAAGCACTGAAAGCAGCAATGACAGAATTCTAGCCCTTGTTTTACCATAGCATCAAGCCTTGTTCTGCACAAGCCTTTAGATTTTAATTAGAACCACACTGACACCAGCATTTTCAACTATGAACTTCAGTTTCAAAGTTAAGACTATTTCTTACATAATGGTTTAGCAGCTGGGTCTGAACACAGAGAAGAGATGCTGTGTTCAGAGTGTATTGTGGTCGTTGCCAGTGGGACTAGATAACTGGTTTTTAACCTGCAGTAAATTATGGTAAAAGGAAGGAGAATATCTCACTGAAATACTACAGACTCCATCACCATAAAGCACCCACAAACTCTTTTTTCTAGAAAATTATAGAACAAAATAAAGAGAGGTCATCACACTTTTTTGACGATGCCAATATTTTGTGAAGGTCAATTGCCAGCGTTTCTGTCAAGATTGCATTAGTAATGTAGTACAGGGTATATATCCACATAAGACATTACATTCCAAAATGCACATTAAATTGATGTTCAGCATGGAACGGGAAATTTTAATAAACTGTCAGTCACTAGAAGGGGGTTGTTCAGATGCGTGGGAGGGGAGAGCTTAAGTTTGCTTATATGTTTGTATTTACAGCTTCTTAGCATTTAGAACACCTCTGGGGATTTTGTGTGTCCTTTTGTTTAAACAAACAAACAGAAATCATTATCTAGTTTCATGGCATGAAAATATCACATTGTAATAATCACCCAGTCCCAGAAATTGGAAGGTTTGGAAGGTTTTTAACTTACAAGAACACTTCAGAGAATACTCCAGAGTAATTTATAAGCCCCTCCAGACCTGCACATGTCTTGAACTGATTGTTGAAGTGGGCTTTACTAGGAATTTCTTTCGCTGAATTGGAGTCGTGCAGGAGGTGCGGAGGGCGGGAGGGTTACAGCAACCTTCCCTAACAAGGCTTTAAAAGCTTCGGTGGTAAAGTTATGCTGATGGCAGACTTTGTTACTTGGTTTTTTTTTTGTGG